>JAPTHN010000325.1:0-204924 GCA_026936325.1 Platynereis dumerilii
AACTATCATAATACAATCTGAAGAACCTTCAGTTCCTTACTTCTTTAAATTCAGTTGATGGTTGGTTCATAACTTCACACACATAAGTACCCGAATTGCTCATTGTCACAGCATTTATAAGTTAGATAATGTTTACCTCATCTGCTTATCTCACAGGTATGGCTACCAAGATCGGGGTTTGTGTGCCCTCAACTGTCTCATCGACATGATCAACGCTGAGCAACAGGCAGACGTCTTCCAGTGTGTCCAACACATCAGATCCACTAGGCCCCACTTCATTCACAGTTTTGTAAGTTATCCAACAAATTTATTCATGCTCGATCTGTTAAACTATGATTGCAGTGGGTAAATATCCGAGAATGGCCAAAAATTGGATACATACTGACAGGTTCTATCCACTCTTGTTCTCCATAGCTGGGATATGACATTCTAACGTAGTAGTCAAGAAACAACAAAAAAGTAGTACTCGGGTAATAAACTTGGTTAAGCATTTGGTTGTCAGCCCTCCGTCAAGGTATATTCATACAGTGCCGTCTGTGAGTAAGTGAAATGCATGATATTGTGCCATTGCATCAATGCTAAACATCCTCAGCCGAACTGTTGGTGGGAGCATGAATTCTCATTAATTGAGAAGAAAACATATTGGGTCATAAAGGCTGATATGTGAGGCATGTGGGATAACAATGGCAGCCAATTTTCTTTATAGTCGGAGTTAGGTATGGGTCAAAGGGAACCACCCTTCTCTATTAAATAACATTGGGCCTGCGTTTCATTAACTTATCAAAGACTTTGACTCATACCTTAGTCCGACCACTGCAAAGAAAATTGGCTGCCATTGTTACCCCACATGCCTCAAATTTCGGCTTTTTCACCTAATATGTTTTCCTCTCATTGGATTACAATTCATGCTCCCACAGGCAGTTTGGTTACAGTAGACGAATGACGAGTACTTACATTCAGCTGCTAGTGGCCATCAGTGACCTCACTAAAGCCCCTATCAAATACATTGATATGAGGTGCTAATTTGTCATAAGGCAATGTGTGACCTCGTTGATGAGTGGTCAATGACTCTGATAAATAACATAGGAAGTATAGGCTATGACTCACTGGCTGCTATACACGTCATAGAGTTAACATGGCATGGATAGGGCTATGACACTGCAAGAAACATTTCAGTCCAATTCTGTAAGCACTCGTTTTTCGTCTACTGTAAGGATGTTCAGCATTGATGCAATGGCAAAATGTCATGTGTTTCACTTATTTACAGGCAGCACTGTACGTGGGATGCCTTAAAGTAAAGGATCAATCAATTCTGTATCGATTGTAAACATTTCTTTTCTTTTTCAGGAACAATTCAAGTTTCTCTATAGTGCTACAGTCTACTACATTTCAACACTTGATTCCTACGCAAATTTCAAGAAACTGTAGAACTTCAAAGTCATATAACAGTATCATCTATGCAATCATTTTCATAATTTCATCTGTAAATACAATCCCGGTGCACTTTGCCTTTTCATAATTGATTGTGACTTAACTTTTGAATATGTTGTAACTTGTAATGCCACAATGTACCATGTCATGTATATAATATATCCCTGATATCAAGACTATGTGATCCAGACTTCTTCTACTTTGCATAATTATCATATAAAAGTTTGAAAATCTGCCTAATGTTGTCTTTTTTTTAAATTACAATTAAAGAAGATTCTTTTTGACCAGAATGAGTTCACATAGGCCTCCAAACAAATGCTCATGTTTACTTATTATATAATTAATTATACAAAGTAATGTACATGACCCTGATTCAGAAGCCTGTGAACGTGTTCACCTAACTTGGAATGCATAATCTGTGTGTAAAATTTTAAAACATATTTTTCCAATTGTAGTATTTGCATCATCTTAAAGAAATAAGCTGTATATTTTTGAAAATTCAAAATGGTGAACGGGAGTCAGTGTCAGCAACTGATCCACCACTTTTCTTGACATTCCCTAATTAAAACCAAATGGCTTAATTGCCAGTAGGGGAGAGCGGGGCTCAGTGAGACGGCAGGCACAATGAGACAAAGCCCGTAGCGTCTACTTGGGACTGTTTACAGGTCAACTCTCTTTTGTATAGTACAAAATGTAATAAGTAAGTGAGATACTGTCCTATATCCTGAATGCTTACACAGCATATCGGGAGTCGAATTCCAATATTTTGGTTTTAACCTGTAAAGTAAATAATTTTGCTAAACGACTTTTTGTTATAATTCCCAAGAAAAATTGTATGATGCAAATCAATTGCCAGGGATTCAAACCTTGATTATTTGTCCTAGTTTAGTGAGATAATGAACCACAATGCAGGCATCCGGTCTGCAGAATACAAAAATTTTATAAAAAGGGCTGCATGGGGCACAGTGAGACAGTTTGAGGCGGGGCACAGTGAGACATGACAAATTACACTGCAAAAGACCTGATTGTAATGCCTAGCTCACAAATCACTATTAAAAACAAGATGCTTGCTTTAAACTACTGATTTTAGTGAGTCACATCCGACGGGAAGCATCAGAGAAGAATTTTGATTAGTATGTAACAGTCACAGCAGGTTAAATAAGTCGTGCATGAGTCCTGTGCGATTAAATTTCGAAAAATACTCAAAAAAAGAACCTAAAAAATCACCTAGTGAGCTGCTTTTATTACAGTACGGTAGTTTCTGAAGCAACAACTGATAGAAAAATTCTGCAGGTCCTGAGGATCGGCGATTATGGCAGCAGATGCCCTGTCTCACTGTGCCCCGCCTGCTGTCTCACTGTGCCCCGCCAATGGGGCACAGTGAGACACTTAACGAGCATGGACGTAACTCAAAATTTCTCCAAACATGTGAAAGGTAGGAACCTGAAACTACTGTACAATGTACCCAACGTCATTATCTATAATGTGAACCTGATCTCATTTAACTTGTTACTGCCAACATTTTGGAACACTTGAAAATAAAAAAAGTGATTCACTGTGCCCTGCTCTCCCTAGTCAGATTTTGGTCTTTTTCTTAGATTGTCATTGCACATTTGGCTGTAATAAAACATTTTAAAATGCACATTTAGCTGTCGTAAAACAATTTAGGTGCTTGCAGGCTTCCACTAGAAATTCATTTCTTCAAAATATCAAATACTGGAAAAGGGAAAATTATTCTCATGCCACACGTTCAAAAAAAGTTAGATGTATAGCACTCAGAACTTGTTTATTTACACATGAATAAACAAATAGAACAAACTATAAAAGTATAGTGAGTGAGTGAGTGAGTTATTGTTTTACGTCTCATCAGCACCTGATTGGGCTATTTAGAGACATACTTGGTTGGTATCAATGGTTGTGATAACTTAAAAAATAAAAACTAAGGGTTTTGTCATGTTTTGTTTGTGACACGTAGAGGGTGCTTTTTTGTTGGGAGTGTCTGTCTTTTTAGTTTTGTCTGGGCAAAGAATCAAATGGTTTGTTGAGTTTTCTTGATTTGTTGGTTTGGGTGTTTTCTTGTCTGCAGAAGCCAAAGCTTCTTTCTTCTTGACGTGGTTGAGTGATGTCTTTGCCCGTAGGGTTGGAGAGAATGTTTGACCTGTTAGGATTGTTTTCCTGGGTGATGCGAAAGCAACTGGTTCAGCAGAATTCATCGTTTGTTCCTTCTTTGGTTGATCTTTGGTTGATCTTGCGATTTCTGCAAGACATCCATGAAGAGGTTCCTCTTCAGTTGAAGCCTTCTCTGTGGGATGGATTCAAAACTGGTCGAGGGTAATCTGATACTTCATCAATTTTGTCCATGGTTTCTTCATCATCCCAAGTCCTGGGATGGGGAGGATGATCTTCTTCTACAAGACGCTTGGCTTCAGTAAAGGATATTCCAGTGTTAATCTGTACTTGTACAATTTCTCTTTGTTTCTTGAAGACTCCACATTCAGGGCTAAACGCAGGGTGGTCCCCTCCACAATTAACACAATGTGGGGGTCTGCAGCACGGTTTATCTGGCATGGGCATGAGATCACCACAATTGGCACAAGCTGTTGGTCTTCTACATGTACTGGCGAAATGGCCATATATTTGGCAATTGAAACAACGCTTGGGTCGGGGAAAGATAGGGCGAACTCTGCACTTTTCAAAAGCAACAGGTACTTTCTCAGGAACTTTGTCATCTTTGAATGTCAGTTGTAGTAATTCGTATCCATTTCGTTCGGACATCCGTCTGAATTGTTCAATGCCTTGTTTCTGGAACCACTTCTTTAGCTGAGAGTCAGTGCATGTTTTACTCTCTTTCGAGAAGATAAGGCCTTTGCCTGGTCTTGTGAAAGGTTCTATGGAGACTTTGGTACCGTCTATTTCATTGACTGATGTCAGTTTCTGTTTTTGTTTATCAGTCCGAGGGTAAATAAGAAAGGTTCCGTTGGTTTGACGCTTTATTTTCCCTGCTACTGTGTTGTCGCAAATGTCCGCAATAACTTCATAAACAGCAATTGCTGACAGGTCGTCCAGTGATTTCTTAACACCTTTTATCACGAGGCAATGTTCATCTTTTGTCATGTGTGAGGGGCAGTCAGGGTCAATCAAGTCATCTGGGGATGTCCTTGTCCATTGAAATCTTGGTAGTCCAGTCGCTAACTTTTCGATCTCAGCCTGGTTTCCCGCTGAGGGACGCGCACCTTGGTTACCCGGTTGACGTACGATCCGGTTTGGAATCATGGTAAATGACATATTCATTGATATTCCCCTGTAAGGTAGGGGGCACACCGTGCATGCGCACTGTCTCATGTTGGCCACTAAGGATAGAGGTCTTCACCTTAATGTTACCACCCACCGCCACGAGGAGGCCCGAGACCTGCGGGGGCCTATAAAAGTATAGGTTATTCACCACGGCAGAGGGAATATGTGATTTTATCACCTGATTAAGAGCTGTAGCCCCAGGTGTGATAAACACATATTCCTGATCCCATGGTGAATAACTGGCTTATACAATGAGACAAACACTCAAACAGTCAAAACATGAGAGGATAACTGGACAACAAAGAATACGGGAATTATTTCACTGAAATAACAGCATTTGATTGGCTGTGTCAAATGGTATAATAAAATGTGTACCTCATAGTCATAGTTTATTGAGTGTTTGAATGACAATATATGTATATATAAAGTAATAACAATCATAGCAAGTAAAATGGGAGAAAATATCAAAATAAGAATAATATGATAGAGCAGCAAAAGAGAAGAAGAAAAAAGATATTTTGTAATAATATAAACCAACGAGTGATGATATAATGTTGTTTACCATCAGAAGGAGGTTCTTGAAGACTGTAGTGTCGCCATGAGGAAGCACTTTAGGATAAATGGAAGATAAATAATGAGAACATAAAATGTCAACTATTACATGCATATTAAATATTACTAGCAATGAAAAAAAAGATAGGAAGAGTTGACTTTAACTCGAAACCAAAATATAAAAAGAAGGAGTATAGAGCAAGAAGGTTTGGAAATATTGTATCAGACAAATTTATATCAATTTTATACTTCCTTTTTGTAAATTTATGTAGTATACGATGTATAGTCACTTCAGTGCATCATTTCAGTCCAAGCGACCTTTTTCATTACATCTATATAGCTCACACGGATAGAATAATATATTCTAGTAAGTTTTCTTTATTGCTTCAGGCCAGTACTCTCTTAGAACTCCTCTCCATACCTCATGTTCTTTTTACATTCCCCTTTTTTTCAAAATGGCTATTCTGAGCTTCATATTTCCCAATCACGTATGGGGGGAGAGGGCGGGGGGTTGTGTATGCTTTTCTCCCCAGTTTAAAACTCTCTTTGCTACATGCAGGCCTGTGAATGTTTGAGTTTTCATGACAACAATGCGATGAGATATCTCCTGCATGCATACACATCATACGTAACGTGTAGCAAAACCTTTCTAATATTAATGGGTAATTCTAGTATTTCTTATTTTTATTATCGCCTTGATGATAAAATTGTCAAAGAGCATTGACTTACTACCATATCACAATTGGAGACACCATTAGAAGGAAAAACTAATGACTATTTAACGGGATAACCCCAACCATTGCCAAGTTTGTTTTTTTTCATTCATTGGTGCCTGCAATCATAATGTCAGTAAGTCAACAAGTAAATATTCTGCCTCAGTTTGACATTGCAAACATCAGCCCATATAACAAGGGAAATAGAGGAGAAGAAATAAATAAAGGTACAACAGTCAGTACCTGATATACATTTTAGTTAGTTAACAAATAAAAATAAGAGTTAAAGTCTTCCCATATAAAAAAAATCTTGACTTCCCGGTTGGACTTTCCAAAGCTAACCAGAGCCAAACGATACTCTAGGTTAATTTTCTGTAAACTACTTCCTCATAACTCACAGACTCTCAATCCAAGGATATCACCAAATGGAGAACCGCTAGCAGTCAGCAGTACCAAGCAACTATGAGGAGCCTCCCTTTGGCCACAGCTTGTCAACTTCTGCTCTTTGTGTTAATCAGGAGAAGTGGTGAGTGGATTGATATCTCATTTCATAACAAAGGCAGATTGCCAAAGGTGCAGCACTGGCTATACTCCCCACTTGCATATTCCATTAAAATATAACTTTAGAAAGACTATATGACATGTAGCCATTTGTGGTTTGAACAGTGTTGTTGTTGATTGATAGCCATATATTGAGGGTGCCTGCAAAGGGCCCACATGTCAAAGTTCACTCAAATTCCATTGAAATGCACAGCTGCATCTGCTAATCTCATCTTCTTCTCTTCTTCTTCTGCTGTGTGCTAGCTACCCGGTTCGCCGGGTAGCTTCACTGTGCAAGGAAAGGAAACAGGTTCATTAGAAAATTCCCCCAGTTGGTCCCACCCTTTTAGAGGAGCTGCACAGATCTGTATCAATCTAGTATTGTCAGTCCACTCAGTTCTGAACTTAGGTTGTTATGATTCGTTTCTTTCCTTTTTCCCTTATTTTTACAGATGTCAGTCTAGTATTGTCAGTCCACTCAGTTCTAAACTTAGGTTCTTATGATTCGTTTGTTTCCTTTTTTCCTTAGTTTTATAGGTGGTTCAATGCGTCATGTTACTTATTGTATTTTTCAGTTGTTTCTTGTGTTCTGTTAAAGTGTCGTTGAGCTGCTCAAGGTTGCGTTTCAACGTTACTGCTACGTTTTCAAGGACTGGTGTCGATCTACTGAACATGCTTTCATATTTGACTGTTAGGCCGTATTGTCTGGTTATGGGGCATTCTTCCAGGACGTGTCTTTGTGTTTCGGCGGTTTGTTTGCATAGCCTGGGTACGTTGTCGCTATACTTGTTTTTGTAGTTGTCTTTGACATCTATCATTCTGTTTCTTGCCTTAAAGATGATACTTGTTTGTTCCCTAGTAAGGGTGTTCGTGTATGTCGCTTTTTCATTTCGAAGGTATCCACGGGTGAGGTGCGTAGTTTTACTCTTTGTTTCTGCCATTTCGAATAGGTGTTCCCTGAACCTTCCAGCCTAAAAAAAAGTGTGAGAAAAGGTTCCAGTGAAATAATTATGCAGAAATAATATTTATCTTCCATTGATTAATTAAAATTTTGTTTATTGTCTATTGATAACGACCGATAGACAATAGACAACATATTATTTTCATTCTGTTTTACAATGAATAAACCGTAGTCTCAGAAAAGTGTCACTAAACATATTTTGTTTAGAATTTAAATCAACATGATATATTCATTTGTATATATATATGTGGGCCTTAAACCAAACAATATATTTTTCCTTAATTTTCTACATAGCCCTATTTCAAGATGTATTGAATATTAGACCATAAATCTACAGTATAAGGTCATATGTGTGCAAAATGTACTGCATAAAGTCAAGGCATTTTATTTTGGCAGTAGGTTTTTGGCTGATAATTAAAAACCTACCTCATACCTGTCAAAAGTATTTGTACCCTCCTGTGCCTGACACCTTGATCAAACAGGTTCATAAATATTTCGAAGTACTGGCATGTTGTAGTGGACTCCATGCACCGGTCATGGTGGCCTGAGCACACACGAAGTTTTTAGCTGGAGATTTTAAACACAAAGTTTTTAGCTGGAGATTTTAAACCTTGTTAGGACTTTTTATCAACACTTTTTAAGAAGATTTTACCCTGTGTGCTCAGTGAAGGCCCCACAAACACCCCGAGTGGTTTCTACGTACTTTTTAACAACATTTTAACGAAGTTTCATGCCACAAACCTCACTCACTCATCACAGCCTGCATCGACCTACATTATCGCCCACTTCCCGCCGAAATTTGTCACGTCAACACAGAGAAGATTCGACTGCAATTCAGAGGAAAAATTGCCTGCAACCTCATGGTATGTCAGCTGCTGGTTACTCTGTTGATAAAATGATTAGAACTGGTCCACAAATCACAATGGCCCCAAGTCAACAGGGTCGTGGTACTGTCACAAGAAGGGACTCCTCTTCCAGGATGTTGGTTGACAACACCAAACTGTGTGACAAGGTAAACAATACCCGTGCATGTACCACTATGACTATGAACTATGAACTCAATATTAACAAGGCCCTCGCTTAAAAGCTGTCAGCATGTGGCAGATCCCATCTCACTCTGAAGGCCACCGACGACACAAATTTCTGCATTGAGCTCAGCACTGCAGCCTTTGAGCTCTGCAGAGCAGCGATATTCAAAATGGTCCACTATGACCCAAACAGCACCAGCACAACGCCCAACAGAAACATGGAGTACAAAGCCCACACAGATGCAAGTGACAATAATCTCATAGCATCAGAAGTAATACAAATACGCAACTGGGCCTGTGTCTCAAGAGCATCAATCAGTGGTCACACTGGCAAATGTAAAATTGCCATCCACATCTACCGGACAACATCACGCTGCCTTATCAATGTAATGGAGCACAAGCAAAAGATTTCATCCATCTCTTCATCCCAGTCTTCAAGCAGTATATAGACCGACACACTCAAGAACTTGATAACCAGAACGCCACTCTCCAAAATGCCATTCCTCAAGCCACTATCACTGACCACAATAGCAAGAGCAGTACCCACACACCTGGTAAACTCGAAAGCAGGGCTCACACCACAACCGTCGATAAAGGCCACGACACTTCATCACAGTCAGCCAAATTAATCCACTTTGACAATAGAAACCCAGCGCAGAAAGCCATCGGCTGGAGTCAACCCGATAACTCCCAGGATCCAAGCTTGCCACACAGCTCCAGTCAAAACAGCTTCAGCCAAGACGGCCCAATTCAAAGGAATGACCACCCCGGTCCTCACCGCAGCCCAGAGCGGCTCAGCCTTCTTCAACATGATGACTGCAAAGTGAAAGACACTAAAGTGAGGCAAGTCACCCCCAGGCACGACAAACCGCAGGCTATCCAGGCGATAACCTACCAAGCATCTGCCCCGTCAAATAGGCTACAGATGACCACATGCAAAGAATGTGGAATTGAGATAGATGACAGCTCTCTGCGCTGCGAGATTTGTAGTCACTGGGCCCACAGCATCTGCGACTCTGTTCCACCCCATGAGGTCCATGCTTACCTCAATGGTCGTCCCTACACTTGCAAAAGCTGCTACCTCATCGAGACTGCTCTTCACGGCCAAAACCAGGATGCTGAGCCAGGAAGAGCCAAGATGCAGGAAGGCTCACCAAGAGGAGCAAGTGCCACAACCCAAGCAGCAATCTCCATCATAGAGAAGCGAACAGGGAGGAAACCGACCGAAGGACGTAAGAGGAACCCCGATCCCCAGAGGAAGAATGAGGCAGATCTACGAGTCAAGGAGACCCCCAGCCCGGAAGCCTATATGGACCCTGGCCAAGAAGAAAAGCAAGCGATGCTAAACGAGAAAGACAAGACACTCAAGGCAAAGGAGAGACAGTTGAATAAGCTTGAGCAAAACCTACTGCGACAGCAGCTCGCCCAGACTGAAATCTCCCTACAAAATGCGGGCCTCATTGCGCAAGTCTCCAAATTGGAAGAAAAGATAAAGTCCCAACAAGATGAGATTCACAGCATGAGTATCCAGCTCCTTGCACAGGACAACCTGCGGAATGACACAAAAGGCCCAACCTACAACCAGCCACACTACACATCACCCAGTGGTAATGATAGTGCCTCACTTCTCCTCGCTGCCATGGCCCTCAGCCAACTACAGGCCCCTGCCAAAAACAACACAGACCTCTCTCAACTCCTTCTTACTGTGAGCCAACTCTGCACCACTGTGACCACCCTTGTTGCCAAGGTAGATGACGTGCGACCATGTCACCACCAAGATTATGAGTACGCCACCAGAAGAACAAATCAGAGGAAAGCCAAGGCCAACTACAACCATCCAGGGCAGCGAAGCCAAGCCTCCAGGGTCGTCTACTACCCAAGCTACCATGAGATATATACCCCAGCTGTCACTGATTACTGCCATGATAGATGTGATTACAATGACCAGCGACGCAGGTACAGCATTAAACCTGAGGTCCCGACTAAACTGCTTACAAAGGGCAGTACTTCAACCCAAGACAGAGTCTCATTAGATAGCTCAACACAAGCCGATTCTCCCACAACAACTGTCCCAAACAAAAGTGATGTACAGGAGGCCAACAACTACGCCGACAGCCATCTCACTCTCGCAGAGGATCAGTCCCAGCCAAGACTCCTGCATCCCGCGACAAGAAGAGAAGCAATGAAGCCAACCAAGTGTCGCCTCTCAGCAAGTCCCTGCATTTTTTAGAGATAGACAGCCTTGCCCAAGAATCTCCCCCAGGCCAAGCCCCAGTCTCGCCCGTGGACACCTCAGAATTGGAACCCTCAATGTGGAGAATATAAAGACGAACATTGAAATGGTCCACTCACTCATGGAAAAAATAGACATCCTAGCAATCCAGGAGCATTGGCTCTATACCTTCGAGGAACCCACATTACACAGCATAATCCCAGACTACAGCTTCCACATCAAGTGCATAGATCACTCCAATCCAATCAGCCCAGCTGTCAAACCAAAAGGAGCAGTCCTGAGGAGTACTCTTCATCTGGAGACCTGAAGTTGATAATCTTATCACTGTACACAATGACGGTTCCCACAGATGTCTGCTCATCGAGGTAGGATACAAGCAACGCCCGTCATTCATACTCAATACCTACATGCCAACTTCCGGATCATCTGAAAGCTACTCTGCCTTGCTGGATGAGGTCCACGAAATCTCGGAGAAGTACGGCACCCAGGGAGCTCTCATCTGGATCGGCGATCTCAATGCCTCCTTCATAAGGTCATCACCCTCGTCAAATGACAAGCTTCTTCGGGCATACTGCCAGGAAAACAACATTGTCACCCCCTACCGAGACGACTCCCCAAGCTACTATCACTTCACGGGCAACGTCACTTCCCGCATAGACCACATCCTCACCCATCTTAACACAGCCCACATAATCTCGGAAGTGGAGGTCATCGGCAGAGACCCGGTAAACCTCAGCTCACATGACCCCATTGTAGCGACCCTGACCATCAGCAAGGATGCCCCAAGAGAGAAAACTACCGTTGATCTACAGGCCGCCAAGAGGAGACCCAACTGGGCAAAAGTGGATGTGGTCAAATACGAGAGCCTCACAAAAGAATGATTGACATGCCTGATTGAAAGCGGAGGCATGGACCTCCCAAATGAAGTGCTGGCTGAAAGGCTGAACAATATTCTGCTGACCTGTGCTGATTCCTGTGGACCCCCTCCCAAACAGAAGAGGAAGATAATAAGAAGAAGATATCCTTGGTCAAGTGAGATGAAGCCCATTATAAGCGAGATTAAGTACAACCACTACTTGTGGAAATGTGATGGAAAAGACCCCCATCATGACATCTTGCCAAGACTGAAGGACCTCAAAAAGAAGCTCAGATCTCAACAAAGACAACTGAATGCAGAACATAGACGCAGCCAGCTGGAGGAAATTAGCAATGCCTCAACGGACAACAGACAACTGTTCTATAAACTGGTGCGACGACAGCGTGGCCCCCAGGCGAAGGTCTCCCAGGCAGTTATCTTCAATGCAGAGGAAGCAGAGCAAATCAATGGATGGGCCAGCTATTTTGAAGAGTTAGCAGCTGCGAAGGACCTTCCTCACTTCAGCCAGGACCACCACAAGGCCAGCCTGATGAAATTCCACAGCAATGCCCTCCAAGTCGCCAAACGCCATGAAACTACAGCCCGCATCCAAGTGCAAACTACTACTGTTGGTAAACACATCAAATCCCTGAAATTGGGGAAAGCTGCTGACGTCATGGGCACAACCGCAGAATACCTCAAATTTGCATCCCCAGAGATTATCACAGTCTTGACCTGCATACTGAACAAGTCCTTTGCCGATGGCAAACTCCCTGACTTATTCAAAACCGGCGCTATCATCCCAACACTGAAGAAAGGGAAACCTCCAAGGGATCCTAATAGCTACAGGCGCATTACTGTTGCCTCGACAATTGGAAAAGTCCTGGAGAAGGAGATGCTGAGACAAACGAAGCCGCATTCCAAGCAACACCAAAGCACCATGCAGTTTGGATTCACGGAAAAGTGCTCACCAGCTCTGTGCTCCCTGATGGTTACTGAAGCGATCTCCGAAGCGAAGGACAATGGAAAACCCCTATATATGGCTTTTCTCGATTCCTCTAAAGCCTTCGACGTGGTTGATCATACAGTACTCATGAACTCTCTCCACAGCTTGCACCTGAACCCACAGCTTATGGCCCTGTACCAAGACATGTACAGCTCCGTCACTTCACAAGTCAGGCTAAATGGACAACTCTCGGAGAATGATCAACGAACAGAGGGGAATCCGGCAAGGCGGGGAAACTTCCACAGAAGGCTTCAAAGCCAAAGACAATGCCTTCCTGAAGAAAGTACAATTCCACCCATCTGCTCTGAATATTGGACATATCCCAGTAGGAATCCCGACTGTCACTGATGACAACTGCCTCCTGGCAAAATCTCACACTGAAGCCAAGTTCTCCTGACCCTGGCTGAGCACAATGCCTCAAAGGACAGATACATCTTTAGTGCGAGCAAATCTAGAGTCTTCTACATTCCAGGTGCGGAGGAGTCCTATGGCCACAAGTTAATCTTCAATGGAGAACCAATCACCTACTCTGACAGGGAGACCCACCTCGGCCTAGTCAGAACTTCCGCAGGCAATAATTCTACGGCAGTGGCAGAAAGGATAAAGACCGGAAGACGCACCGCCTACCAGCTGATGGGAGCTGGACTGTGCGGCATGAATGGCCTCTCTCCTAGGCATTCCAAGAAACTAGTCGAGGTATATGTCTCACCAGCCCTGATGTATGGCCTGGAGGCCTTGAGATTAACTGAAAAGGATGTGACACAAATTGAGAATTACCACAGAGGTCTCCTAAGAACTCTGCAGACACTCCCGGAATCCACAGCAAAGCCTAGCATCTACCTGCTTGCTGGATCCCTTCCTGCAGAGGCTCTCCTAGACCGCAAGATCATCAATTTATTCTCCACCATCCTACAAAGGCGGGGAACTCCAGAACACGAGGTCGTCATCAGACAGCTACTCTCAAAGAACTTACTGTCGAACAGCTGGACCGTCCAAGTAAGACTGCTTCTGCCAAAGTATGGCCTTCCTCCGCACTGGTATTGGCAATGTATCCACTAGCTGGAAGAAAAGGGTCAAGTCTGCAGTGATCTCATACTGGGAACTCCGGCTTAAGAAGGAAGCTGCCGTTATGAAGAGCCTGAAGTATCTGAACTTAAAAATGTGCAATCTAAAGTCTGGCCATCCAGTCTGGGACACCGGCCCAGATCCCCTGCAGGTCCCCATGGCAGCAGTCAGGGCCCTAATCATCACCGGAAGATACACTCTCACGGACACAAGTGTGCAGGCAGAAGAGAACCAGCCAAGTGCCCCTACTGCGACTTAGAGGAGGCAGAGACTATGAGCCACTTCCTGACCAGATGCCTGCTTCATCGTGACCTCCAAGGGAGATACCAGGAAAGGCTGTGCAGCTATGCCCAGGATGACATCACAGTGTGGCCCGAAGAAAAGATGCTTCGAGTCTTGGTGGACCCATCACATCTGGCCAGATCGGAAGACGATGCGAAGCAGCTGGAAGCTGTAGCCAGAAAATTCCACTTCATGATGCACAACAGGAGGGCGAAGCATGACGGCCAGGGATCGATGTACAGGATAACAGCCCAGCGGACCCAGGCAACAAGAAAGACTGAGATGCAGAAGAGAGCGGTGACAAACAAGGCGATAAGGGCTGAGAAGACTGGGAAGAAGGAGCGAATGAGTGAGGCGCGTGATCATGTCACTAAACCTACCTGCGCACCGCAGGGTTCTCCTATATGAAGAGGTGGAAGCTACTCCCCAAGTATCCAAGTAAGTCCTGATTTTGAGGTAGTCAAAGGAATATAACATTGCTGTCAACACAGCTCAAGAAGCTAACATCAATTGTGTTAGCGTATGATTGAGCATTGTTATGTGTTTACCCATTACTCTTGTTCTTTTCTCATAGATAAAATTAAAAAATTGAAGTGTGTCGGTAAACCCGTAACAGAGCTCAATCATACACTGACATTCAGTAAACAGGTTATCAGGTATATCCACCACCTAGCGCCAAAATAACCCCAAAAGTTCCATTCTTCTATGAATTGAAATTATAAAAGTCACATGATTCTGTATAATTATGGATCCTGGCATTGGCTGTCTGTAGACCTTTCCAGAGAAATGCTCGTTTATGATTTCACTTCAAGATAACTTTTCAATTTCAATGAGCTGTCATTTGGAAACTACTGGGATTAGAGTGGCCCAATATGTCAAAATGACCCCATTTTGATGCAATGTCAGGAAAATAACATCATGAATCTGCAAAACAATCTATTTCATGTCTGCTTTTGCAATTGAATTTCAACGTAGTTTTGTCACATTCCATGAAATGCTTTTATGTGGGAATGTGTCTATATACCCATCAGCACATTCATATACGAGGGGCGTTCAGAAAGTTCGAGGTTTTTTTTCATATGGATACTTATTTTCAATCTTGAACTATGAATTTTTCACAGGATAAAATTCCGCATATTTGGAATGGATTTCCAAAATTTTGGACAATTTGGACATTTTTAAGTCATTCTGTGGTTGCCATGGAAACTGAAAGTTCAGCTTCTTGGGGCAGGTAACACTGAAACCAAGAATGCCAAGAAATTGTGACTGTGAGAGACTTCTCTCTGTCACTTGCATTAGTGAGATTGACAATATTTGACACAAGAAATATGGGATTAGCTTCTAAATATGCTTTCAAGCACACCTAATGTGTGTATTCTTACACTGTCCCCTTGTAGGAAAGCACTCCTGCATGCCAGATTTGGCGAGGGAAAATCAGGAGGCAAAGGTGTGTTTCCCTGACTACATAAGGACTTGTAAAAGCATGGATTCCCTAGTATGAACAAGAGACCAAAATGGACAGCATTATCCATTCTAGCTATTCCTTGACATGTTGCTTTACATAAGTCCTGGTTTTCCCTTACTTTAGTCCATGGGGCTATAGTGTCAGGCAATGGAGGAGAAAAGGCTTTGGATAACCGAAATTCTTTCACCGAACTTTGTTTGGAAGACTTCAAGGAACACTTACTTCAATGGGTCAGGTGTATGAATCAATGCTTTTGGTGAGCTTGGGAGTATTTTTTAAGGCTAATATTATATTTCTTGTGTCAAATATTGTCAATCTCACTAATGCAAGTGATAGAGAGAGGTCTCTCACAGCCAAAATTCATTGGCTTTAGTGGTTTCAGTATTATCTGCCCCAAGAAGCTGAACTTTCAGTTTCCGTGGCAACCACAGAATGACTTAAAAATGTTGAAATTGTCCAAAATTTTGGAAATCCATTCCAAATATGCTGAATTTTATCCTGTGAAAAATTCATAGTTCTAGATTGAAAATAAGTGTCCATATAAAAAAAAGCCTCGAACTTTCTGAACGCCCCTCGTATGAACAATTGTTGCATACCAAAATGTTCCCTTGGTAAAGGACAATTAGTCTGCCTAATTTCATCAAAATATTTATTTTATTCACAAAGATAATGGGTCATAGGAGTGAAAAAGTGACATTAATCTAGCGTTTTTGAAGCATCAACTTTAAAAGGTAGTCAAATTAGAGCCCCAGAAAGATATACAAAGTGGCCCAATATCTCAACATGTTCCTTTCTTTATGCTCTAAAAGTATGCAAAGTTTCATGCATTCCTCCAAAAATGCACAATTAGTTTGCTAGGCCGCTGCACTAATTTTTCATGGCCTCGGTCTTAGTCAGAGTCTCGGATGCCCAATCCTTGGTCTTGGCTTGTATCAGGTGTCTTTGGGCCAGTCTTGGAGGCCTCAGGGCTGGCAAGGCCATAAAAATATGACCTCCAGGCTGGCCTTGAAGGCTCATCCCTTGGTCTCAGTCTCAAATTTGTTGACCTCGACTACAACACTTTTATTGAAAATAAGTGCTGTATAAGGTCAAGCCATCAATTTCACAATAACTGAGGCCTATATGTCAGAAAAAAATGTAGGCAACAATGAATTATTCCCATAAAAAAGCTATTCTTATTTCACCACACTTCAGACTACTCTTTTAAGCTACTCTTTTAAAATTATTGGTATGTGTGAAACCTGGTTGTCGGATATTAACTCAAATCTGTATCCCATACCTAACTACAAAGTTGTACATAAGACAAGAGAAGGACGTAGAGGAGGAGGTGTCTCTTTATACATTTGCAACTCAATTGACTTCAAGATCCGTGATGATTTGAGGTATCTGTTTGATGATGTTGTAGAGTCAGTATTTATTGAAATAGATAAGTCACTGTTTAACACAATAAATAATATCATAGTTGGTGAAATCTACAAGTCGCCAAATACCTCTATTATTGAATTCAATGATTGTTTTGAGCAACTTCTTGTACATGTAAGCAAGAGTAATGCGCTATGCTATTTAATGGGAGATTTTAATATGAATTTACTTAATACTGGCACACATGACCAGTCAAATGAATTTCTCAATATGTTATTGAGTTATTGTTTTGTTCCTGTAATATCCAGACCAACAAGATGTACTTGCAGTTATGCTACCCTTATCGACAATATCTTTACAAACTCAATTAAATTGCTTCACGTTACCACTTCAAGTGGCATAATATTTGAAAACATTTCAGATCATTTCCCAATATTTTTACTTAACAATTTTCAAGCGAAAAAATCTATCCAAAATCAATTATAAAGAAATGGTTAATCCACAAAATATTAATCGCTTTAAAGATTTCTTAGTTTACCATAACTGGAATAAAGTTTTGAACTGCCATGATGTCAATCAAGCGACAAACGAATTTCTAAATCAAATTAGTCACTTTTATAAAATCTGTTTTCCAATGAAAAAATTTTTTATCAAAAGTAATCATTGTAATATATTGAAATATTTTATTAGCATCTGTTCACAAGGTCACCTGAATTAATATTAAATAATTGTAAGCGTCATCTGTTTGCGAGGCAATAAATAAACATCCGGGACTTGGACTAGAGGATCCAACATGGCGTGTCGGTCATTTTATTACATGGTGTCAGGTGTGGGATTAATCTGTTAAAATCAAGCTGTTAAATTGTGCATCCACGAGCTGGAGCAAAGCAGAACAACAGTATGTCTAGTTGAGAACGGATTAAGAGAAAGATTTCTCTAGGATGGCCGACCAGAACGCCAACAGACACTATGGGTCTGTCGACATGCCGAATTTTAAAGGGGATGACCAGGACACCTGCGTTCCTGCATGGCAGGATTACAAACGCGAATTCAGGATAAGGATGCAGGCGGCAGGGCTGGATGCAGCGCCAGGAAAGCGCCAGGTGGGCCAGTTACTGAAGTGTATGGGGTTGGATTGCATTAAACTATTTGATACCTAAGAGTGGGCTCCAGCAGTAGATGCTGTAGTCGCCGATCCCGCCAACAACGTAGCGGCGTTGGAAGCACGTGTTGCTGAGAACCGAGATGATTTAGAAACTGTTATTGCCAAGTTTGATAATCACTGGGGCGTGAACAGATTTAAAGCTATTAAGAGGCAGGAGTTCCTGGATTTTGAAAGACGGGATGAACAAAGTATTATGGACTTCATCGCGGAAGTCAAGAGCAAGGCTGAGTATTGTGAGTTCGGTGCTATCAAGGATGACTTTATTTGTGACAAGATAACTAACAAGATCAAAGATGAGCGTTGTTCTGAGAGATTACTAGAATTGCCCGACAATGAAAGAACTCTACCAAAAGTTATTGAAGTTTGTCGTCAGGTTGAGCTGACCAAAGCTCACATGAAAACGTTGAACATTAACAGTAGTGCCGAGGCATCTGTCAAGCACATACACAAAGACAGCAAGAAGTCACAGAAACGAGGTCGTGGAGGTTATCAACGCAACCGTCCACGTTGGGAACAAAATCAGCAACAGTCAGTGTGCAACCGATGTTGCAGGCAGCACAATGGAGATGAGTGCAGAGCTGTGCAGGCGAAGTGCAACGCCTGTGGTGAGAAAGGTCATTTCTCGAGGTCTACGTTATGCCAAGGAGGAAACCAAGGTCGTTGGCCGAAGCGAGGCTACTCTGGAAGAAATTTTCGTGGGAATGGTCGCGGATATAACACAAATTACGGCAGTCAATCGAATTACAGAAGTCAATCGAATTACGGAGGTCAATCGAATTACAGGGGTCAATCAAATTTCAGTCGCACACACCAACGAGGTCGTTCGAGTCGCGGTCGAGGACGTGCAGTCCATTATGTCGAGGACGACACGGACTACTATGATGAACAATACGAAGATGTGTTTCGTTGCACAATTGATGATGTGAATTGTGACTATGTGAAATGTGACTATGATGTGAATTGTGACTATGTGAAATGTGACCATGATGTGAAATATGACTATGAAATTAAATATGACTATGAAATGAAATGTGACCATGATATGAAATGTGACAATGATGTGAAATGTGACAATGCGATCAATGCTGTGAAATGTGACAATGATGTGAAATGTGACTATGTTGTGAAATGTGACTATGATGTGAAATGTGACCATGATGTGAAATGTGACCATGATGTGAAATATGACTATGCGATCAATGCTGTGAAATGTGACAATGATGTGCTCAATGATGTGAAATGTGACAATGTTGTGAACACTGATGATGATAAATATGATGATGTCTATGTTGATGCTTATGACATGGTTGTGAATGTTGTGCACTACGCTGATGAGTCATGTGAATATGATGATGATGTCGATGATGTCTATGTTGATGCCAGTGACAGGCTGTTTGATGAAATTCAAGAGAATTGTTATGCTGTTGAATGTGACTCAGAGTGGGCAGTTAGGCTAGAAATTCCAAGCCATGGAGCATTGATTACTGAAATAGACACTGGGGCTCAATGTAACGTGATCAACTACAAGACTGTGGAAGAGTTGGGGTCGCCAGCTCAACGTCTGATGGGACGACGAACACAGACAAGGCTGCCAACTTCAGAAAAGTTGCTTAAACCCGAACATATTGATGGTGAAAGAGTCACCAATGGATTGATATCTCGTCGTGAGCAGCAGAAGTATATACGTATGCCAACAGGATGGCAACCAGCCGAATACCAGGAAAAGCACGCACTGCCTAGATCACACATCGTAACATCCGGTGATCGTGCGTTCGCTTATCGCAGGAATCGTGGAGATCTGATGGTCACTCGTGAAGATCCGCACAGGATTCTTCCCAGACCTCAGACTGGACATGTGCCCTTTACCCCCTCTACCCCCCGTTCAGTCCACGTTCCCCCAGCGCAACCCAGACTAGTCAACTCCCCAATAGCAGTTCGTAACCCTCACCTCCCAATTCCCCCGCTATGCCAACTGCTATAACGACTAGATCTGGACGAACCATAACCAAACCACGTTGGATGCAAGATATGGTTCCCCTTTAAGTTTTTAGACTGAGACATGGACTCCCATTTTCTTTAGTTGAGAAATGGACTCCTATTATTATGTGTTTATGTTGAGCAGAGACTCTTTTTAATTTTCCTTCGTACAACACAGAGAGAGAGAACTCATGATTAACCCCTTATGTTGAGACAAAGACTCAGTTTAATTTTCCTTCGTTAAAAAAAGCCTACAAAAAAGCTTCTTATTAACTCTTATGTTTAGAAAGGACTCTTTTTAATTTTCCTTCATACAAAAAAAAAAAGAAAAGAAAATGAGTAATAATTCATATTAGCAGGTACATGTACTTCAAAGGTATTTGAAATCTTGCATGGTTTCATGGTAATAATGCATTTGAGTGATCTGTGATCACACTGGTGAAGTAATTTTACTTAATTGTGAAATTTAGTTTGTGCTGATGATCATATTACTTACCTGTCAATTTGGTTTGCTAAAAAATATTGTGAACTAAAAGTTTATTGATTGATTGTCTAACCTTCTCAGGTTATTGTGATAACTTTTTCAGTATTGTACTTGATGCGTCTTGCTGATAGTTTGTTGTCCAGTATTTTCACTTGATGCGTCTAAAAAACTCAGCAGCAGGCTTTGATGGAATTCGTCCTTCAGTGTTAAAGTCAGTATTCGATCAAATTAAATTGCACCTCATACATTTAATTAACATTTCATTTCATCATAGCGTTTTTCCAGACAAGCTATAACAAGCTGTAATTACCCCAATTCACAAGCAAGGTAATAAAAAAACGGTGGGTAACTATCGTCCAATATCAGTTCTAAGTGTTTTTTCCAAAATATTTGAAAAAATTATGTACAAACAACTCAACAGTTATTTGACTAAAAATAATATTTTATATCTACACCAGTACGGATTTCAAGAAGGCCATTCCACTGATCAAGCACTGATTGCAGTTACAAACTTTATCTATAATGCTTTTAATGATAAAGAACAATCTATTGCTGTCTCAATTGATTTGAAAAAAGCATTCGACACTATAAATCATTCCATTCTACTTCGTAAGCTGTCACTCTATGGTATAAAAGACAATGCCCTTTCGTGGCTTACAAGTTACCTTGAGAATAGATATCAGAAAGTCAAATTCAACCAAACTGTTTTCTCAGACAATGAATTAATGAAATGTGGAGTTCCCAGGGTTCTACCCTAGGTCCGCTTTTATTTTTACTTTATATAAATGATTTACCAAACACTAGTAATGTACTTACTTTCGTTTTATTTGCTGATGACACCAATATTTTTGTTAAAGGCAAAAATTTGAGTGAATTGATTAACATTTTTAATGCTGAGTTGTGCAAACTTTCTGATTGGTATTCGGCCAACCAACTCTCCTTAAATGTTCAAAAAACTAAATGTATCCTTTTTTCTAATAACAGGAGTAATCCTGATATTTTGCTTAGGTTAGATGGAATACAAATAGAACAAGTTCAAGTTATTAAATTCTTAGGAGTTTTTATAGATAATAAGTTAACATGGAAACATCATATAAATCATATAAGCAACAAAATAAGCAAATCAATAGGTATACTGTACAAAGTGAGACGAACTTTGAATAAATATTGGAAACTTAACTTATATAAAACCTTTATTTTACCTTATCTAAATTATTGTAATATTATTTGGGCAACTACGTACAAAACACCACTTAAACCATTATTAATCAAACAGAAGAGAGCCCTCAAAATTGCCCTTAATTTGCATAACTTAACCTCTACCAAAACCGTTTTTGAAATGGCGAAGGTTCATTCTATTTATGAAATCAATGATATCCATATTAGTGTATTCATGTTTAAGTATATCAATAATCTATTACCATTAAGCTTCACAAATATGTTTCAACTTCGAAGAAATATTCATTCATTATCAACTAGAAGTGCTTCTAATTTATATTTACCTTTTCCAAGGATAGAAAAATTCAAATTTTCAATTTTGTATATGGGACCCAAAATATGGAATTTGTTACCAGATAGTTTGAAAAATGTTGATACAGTAGTCCAATTTAAGACCAACATTAAGAAATTCATGTTTGCTTCAAACAACAGGAAATTTTGAATCTAAATCAATTTTGTACCTTTATTTAGGTTACTAACATCTCTTGTTTAAGTTCACTGTATTTATAGTTCTGTCTGTGTGTGCTTCGAGCAATCTTGTGTAACTACTTTTTCAGGCTAACAAGCCCTTCGGGGTTTTATGCCTTTTTTTGTATTTTGCACTTGCATAATTGTGTACTGTTTATGGTGAAAAAAAATAAAATAAAATAAAATAAAAATAAGGACTTACTTATAAATGGTGGACCGTTAAAGCATAATTATACAAGTGACACACAATCAGTTGAACCATTCCAAGATGTAGTGCTCATAGCCTAGAGCAACCTTGTCCAATTCTAACATCGCTGCACTAAGAATAACCACGGCTACAACCAAATTCGAAATTGAGTACCGTTATCAAAAATAAGTTGATGACGAGCAACTCATTTTATCAATCACAAAAAAACCTTCACAGGGTAAGAAAATGTCATCAGGAAACCTGAGAAATTCTAAAACTGAATAATTCATAAACACCAAATTGATTTAATCTAGAAGCAGACGATATTAGAAGCTCGGATGAAATTGTTGTCAAAATTATGACAATGGAGAAACAAGTAAACAAAACTTACTACTTACAGACTACACCGTAAGACAGTTGCACAATTCCTTTGAGCTATCATAGCTTGTTGTTTGAAGTTATAACAACGAAAAGATTATCAGAAGTCAAAACATCAAGCTATGTCAGCTCAAACAAATTGTGCAACCATCTCACTCAATCATTTGAGCTGACTCAAAATGTCAAATTTTACAGTGTAATTTTAAAAACCCTGTGTATAATCTCTAAATTCTGTTAGTTCATGGACAAAGATTTTATAAGAAGTTCAGTAAATGTTTCCACCTCACTTGGACTGGAAATGGCCTTTACAAATTTAGTAACCTACTAATTACAATCTAATTTTGATAATTACCTCAGATGCAAAGGCAAATTCTGAATTTGAAGAGCGCCTAGACAGGACAGAACTTTAGAGCCCCTCCTACTTGCCTTATTTCCATTATTTCTATGTCTTGTTTATTTTCTGTCTGTATGTCTAAATGTTATAATTTATGCTATATTTAATTTCAGTTAGCCAGACAGCAGTTGCAGTGGGCTGTTTCAATGAGAGACGCCATGAGTGGGCCTTTTTCTGGTGGGGTCCAGGCCAAGAATATGCCTTACACAGTGCAACCAGCTGTGCTCAGTATTGCTCCCAGCAGAAGTTCCTCTACGCAGGGATGACGGTGAGTTGGCCAAATAAAACCAATAATCATATATTACCTGTACTAGAGAACAGATTTTGCCAAATAGGCCTATAAGTAGCCCTACTTTATGTGAATAATCACTAAATATTCTTCTGTACCGGATTATATCCCGCAATTGCGAGTGAACACCATGGAAAAACTATTGAGTTCACACCATTGAGTTCATCCTAGTGAACTCAATGAAATAAATTATCTGACGTTGTTATGCAAACAATGGGCAGCAATTGTTTTTGTCATGACGTCACAATGGGCAGCTGGTGACATCACAATGGGAAGCTGGTGACATCACAATGGGAAGCTGGTGACGTCACAACAAACTGCTGCTCCTAACTTGGGAGAATTTGAAGTTATCAGACTAAAATTTAGTAAAAACCACTGATAAAGTCATTGCGGGATATAAATAAAACCCCATGACAGTGTAGTTCACAGCTATGAACATCATTCGTGTCAGGTCTGCCTCCTGAATAACACTCGTCCTTCGGGCTCGTGGTTAAGTCATTTTACCGATATTGTGTCAATGCCGAATATGAGTTAAGACACACAATTTTTGCCAGTAACCTGGTTAGAAGATAATTATAGGAGTTAACCATTTGTGGATAACCCGTGTTAACCATTCATACAATCCGGCACATTTGTTTTACCATTCTCTGCCCTGCCACGGTACCAAGAGGTTAATTGAAAGTTACCAGTCATTGAAGTTCATTGCAACCATTTAGCACCGACAGATCATGCAGAGAGTACTTTTCCAATGAAGGCGACAATATATGTTCTCTTAGTTTGCTCTGCTTTGTGAAAACTCCACAACAATTACAATCCAATAAAATACATATTGCCACATATACATTTCAAAAATATGTTTTTGCAAATCAATAATTGTCACTTCAAAAAATTGCACATTGTTTAGATTATAGTCCATCACTTCAGTCAAGTAGCAGGATCTTATCACCAATGTTACATAATATATAGGGTGCGGCAAAAACAATTGCACCAGCAATAGCTATGAATTATAATTGCTATAATTCCCTAACCACTGCTTCTACAGGTATGAAATTGTGACACAACCAAGCCATGTATATCTTAATTGACTTACTCAAAGAATTTTCCATTTTTATGAATTACTTTTCAATTTCTTGGTCTAAAGGCAATGTACGTCAGTTTTTTCAGGTGCATCTTTTTTTTGGCAAGTATACCTAAAATGCTGCGTTCAATCAAGCTAATGAAATGCTTGGGGTCGGATGAATATGGGGGTTTCTGATTTCGGACTGGAGGATAAACTCGAATAATAATGATCTCTTTAGTCTCTCTTGGCAGAACGTACTTTACCTAATCTTGCTAGAATATCACATAACAGTTGATCAATACAGAGACAGACATATTTGGTAAGTGCAGCCCTCCGAGGCAATTTCTTGGTGCTCCGAGGCTTGATTGACGAGCTGGGAGAGTGGGGATACTGGTTAACTGACTGAACTGTAAATCTTTCCCATCCAGGGAGGCACGGGACTGGACTGCCACTGCGGCAATGGTGGCTTTGACATCTATGGAGCATCAGTTGGTTGTGGTGGTTGCAACCGACGTGGAGAAAGTTTTGGTTGTGGAAGATCAAATGGAGACCTCAACAGACTTGTGTTTGTCTATAAAATAGGTAAGACAAACTAGTCTTTGTCACTTATGACAGCTGATAATTGTGTCTGAACGACCTGTTAATTTCAGAGAAGTTGCTTATAATTGGTTCATTAAAAAAAAGTACTGGGAATCTTTCTTTTCTAATAACATTATATACCAGGTATATACACAAAAATGAGACAGATTATATAAATAACAAAGATCAAAGAAGTATATTTGCTAGTTTTCATAACACAAAGTCTGTAAATTGACTCACCAGGATCGAAGAAGTAGTCTTTCTTTCTTCTCAAATTGGGTGATATTATAACAAAACAACCCAAGTCAGGGTCACTGAGTAACAATATCACAAGCTGTTGTGTAAATTAATATCACTGGAGCCCGAAGTGATATTAATTCACACGACAGTGAGTGATATTGTACGAAGTGCCCTGACGGGTGGTTGTTTTGTTTTTATCACCTGGTTTTACCTCAAATTTTCAGTTATAAAGAGAAACCATTTTCTGCCATTACAAAAATCTGATGTCACCATGGAGCAACAATGGATATGACGTCACAATCTTATTGTTTTGGCCCTTGTTTTGTTTGTGACGTCATCAGGCAGCTGAAATGCTGGTGATTTCATAACCATTGTTAAAAAATATCGTCCTTGAAGGGTGCTATTTTTCACACAGGGGCTCCTAAACCAATGTACATGACGTCAACTTATTATAACATTGTATTACTATAATGAAAGTGCATGAACCTGGTTTAGAAGCCCCTGTGATTTTTTACAATATCATAGGCCCTGATATTTTGACTGTAAACAGTGATATTCACAGCCAACCAGGTGATAAATAGAAATTTGATTGTAGGAGGAATTTTCGGGAAGTCTCTGATCATGTAGGTGGTCGCACTATTTCACCTATCACTTTAAAACTTAATATGCAGTCTCAACATCATATAACCTTGCTTCCATAAACTTTTGGCAAACTTCGGTGACAAGAACTTTTTATTTTCTAAACTAAAATGTATGTTTTCCCCGTAAATTTTAAATGTTCTGCTGCACTGACAACAGCAGCAACAGTTACAGCCAACTGCCAGCCAGGGGGATAGTTTGCAAATTCATTAAAAAGCTTAAAACTATAAGAGAAGACAGGAAGGAAGGGAGGAAGAAAGGATGGAAGAAAAGAAGCATGGAAGGAAGGAAGGAAGGAAGAAAGAAAGGATGGAACGAAGAAAGGCAGGAAGGAAGGATAGAAGGAAGGGAGATATATAGACAAATATACATTGTTAGATAGATAGATAGATAGGTGAATAGATGGGCAGATAGGTAGATAGTCTATCTACAAGCAGCCGTTAAAGTGCTTGCACATTATTTTTAAAGTATTCTATTGTTAATTAATCGCTTCTTTAAAAAATAGGTCAATTTTGTTAAGAAATCATTTCAAGACTATGTCTAAGAACGAAAGCTGTGGAAGCCATGTGAAGAAGAAGTTGGATGAAATATATTATAGAAAGCTGAATTCTTGCTGGTAGTTAACTTAATTTTAATGCAAACAAGGCAAAGTAAAAACCATATTTAATAGGAGTTTGCATTACGTGAAAACTGGAGTAAAAGGGACTGATTTGCCTTCAGATTTATATGTGCATACATTTCAGAACCGCCAGTTGAAGATGTCGATGAAAGACGTGTTGGCTGTTGGACAAGCAGCTATGCTCCCAATGTCATGGCACCTCAGGCGCAATTGACTGACCTACCAGCAAATTACATGACAGTGGACGCCTGCATCGACAAATGTCGTCAGTCATCACAGAGATACTCCGGGCTTTATGTAAATATCTTTAGCACTTGTTTCTGCAGTTAAACAATCTTTGCTCTCCTCCTCCTTGTGGTAAATGTCTCATAGGTACACTCTAAAAAATGTGGGGACAAAATTGGCTGTGTTGGTGCGTATTGCAGAGACCAGGCGTACCATATCAATGTCACAGTATCAAATATTTGTTCTTCCTTAACAGTACCTAGCTGCATTCAAAGACTTCTTTATAATAATTCAAATTTAACCAAATTTTCACAGGCAGGCAAAGAATGCTGGTGTGGAAGTGACTTGCAGTGGGAATATGATAGTCGATCACCTGCTCATACAGCTCAATGCAACATCCCATGCCCAAGCAACAGCACAGAGATGTGTGGCGGAAGCAATTTCGTAAACATCTTCAGGTCAGGTATGTAGGCTTATTTTGATTATCGTATTTTGATCAAATGTGTCCCTGGTTCCTTTGATCAGAGGGTTCATCAAAAGAAAGAAATGTAACTATCAAACACCTCTAGGGCCAAAATTAAAAATCATACTCTCAGAAATTTCTAAGAGAAAATCACACATTTCTGAGAGAATGTCACACATTTTTGAGAGAATCTCAGAAATTTTTAAGAGAATCTCAGAAACTTTCAAGAGAATCTCAGATTTTTTTAGGAGAATCTCAGAAATTTTTGAAAGAATCTCAAAAAGATAGAGAATAGCAGAAAATAATGAATCTTAAAATTTTCAAGATTTACCATGAGGTTTGTGATATACAAATTAAAAGAAACTCAATATATGGGAATTCGTCCACCTACTCAAGAGTCTCACAAAACACTCAGTATTTGACTCAATGGAGACTGAACGGGTTACTGCAGTGCATGGACATACACTTGAGGACAAAATTATTAGCCACCCCTCTGGGACCAGTCCACCCAAACACATAAATAGTTCATACAAAGATGTATAATTTATTCTGCACACTTTGGTACCAATTTCATATTTGTAACTTGCTTGGCTATTGAGAAAATCTACATGTATGGGATATACTTATTTATGCGATTTTCTGTGATTTAAAAAAACTTCTAAGATTGTTTCAATAGTCTCAAATTGATTGTAAGACATTGGTTGATGTTCTTGTGTCTCTGTCACACTATGGAACCAATTTGTGATTGTCTTATGTTTAAAATTCAAAATTAGACTGCAATTAATCTTCATTAAGAAAGGTTCTTTGGCTTGGCGTCAATTTCTCATGTAAAATAGTATACATTTGCCAATTACAGAAGAACCAAGTAAGGTACAGACATGAAATTGGTACCACAGTGTGCAGAATAATTTATACATCTTTGTATCAACTGCCCATGTGTTTGGGCGGACTGAAACTGATAATTTATGAGCTATTAGCTAAAATAGCCATTTTCGCTTGAAAATTCAATGTTAAACCCCCATCTACCTTTGGGGCTCTTGAGCAACATCTAAAACAACTTCAAATGAGCTGAAATTTTACATGGGAGTCAGAGAGGGGCTATAGAACGCATTGAGAGGTTAGCCCCAATGAATATCAGACTTTCACTTTTTTTGGGACACCCTACTCTGGGTACACCCTTTAATTCCATTTTTCTCAAGATTGAGATACAGTATCACAGAACAACATATCAGACACAGGCTTTAGTTTCCTTTCTCCCTTGAAATTCATTGATAGCCCCCAAATTAATGATCTTCTGGTACACAACATTGCCACATACAAAATAGAAGAATATAAAGTCAGCGACTCAGCGTCCCAGGCTAAATAAAAAAAAATCTTGGTGTGTACTAGAAGATCATTAATTTTGGGACCGTCATTAAAAATAAAGAAAGAAAGGACCTTAAATTCTGAATCTGAGATGAGTTGAAAGCTTTATTTGATAACCTGGAGTTTTATAAAGTGTTTAAAAGCAGGCAGGTGAAACCCAGAGACGGTAATTTTGTCCTCAAGTGTAGTTCCAAGCTGACAATATATCCTCAAGTACATAATTGATCTTCAGAGTGTCGGGATGGTACATACGGACTTCCAGGGAGGGCTTGTCAACCCTGTAAATGTGAAAATGACAACGTGTGTGACAAGGGTACCGGTAAATGCCCTGGACCATGCATTGACGGATATGCTGCAATGACCCCTCGAGGACCCTGTTTGGGTAAGCACTTCAAATGAACGTAAGAGGAAAATAAGCAACCTTGTGAATTATATTTTGCATGTCGGTGACAAAACAAGTACATCAATGGATGAAATGATTTATATTTATCAGAATGCCCTGACCACTATTATGGAAAACACTGCAACACAATATGCAATTGTGAAGTTCCTTGCGACAAGGTCACTGGCAGCTGTGAAGGGCAATGCAAAGCTGGATGGAGGAAGCCTTACATAGCTGGTCCTTGCTCTAATGGTAAAATTTATCAACTCGTCTCATTCAGTTGTAATATGCTGCCAAGAGATACCATATTGTCTGGGTTGGAATTGATTTATTGAACTGCATAAACTGAGATTCAATTTTAACATTTCCATCCTCATCTCATTGCCAGTATCTACCATGCTATATGCGCAACACAAATTTCAGATTATCGGAAATAAATTAGCATCTGTCTAAAATTGCCAATATATGCACAGTAGTCAGTACAATGAGCAACAACATTTTTTGAGGAGTTTCTCATGGTTGTTGTTGATCTAGGGGATAACATGTGTCATAATACAACTTGGTATCAAAGGGAAAGGTTGCGGGTGTGCTCTTCATGTGGATAGTAACTGTTACCTTTAACCAATATGACACTTCAGAATGCCCTGAAGGATTTTATGGCCTTGGCTGCTATAAAAACTGCAACTGTGATGGTAATTGCAACAAGTCATTTGGACAGTGCTTTGGAGACTGTAGTGCAGGATGGACGAGGCCTAAGGAAGGGGAACCATGCTCGCAATGTGAGTTTGCTCAACTACTCTAAATGATTGAAATCAGGATATTTCCAATAGCAAACAGATTTAATATCCTGATTTCAATCATTTAAACAGATTAATATTCCAATGGTAGAGGAAAAACAACAATACATTACATATCTATACATAGCTGAGACTTTTCGCATATACTTGTACGTGTTGCATTGCAGCATTGACGCCAGTACTTGAACCAAAAACAACAACAACGACAACAACAGGACAGCCAACAGTCATACTAAATGAAGGTGAGTATAACCAAACTTACTTTAAGTACTGCACCACATAACCATCCTATACCAGAAGAATTTAGTTATTTCTATTCGGACAAACTTCAGGCTCCAACGACAAGGAAAAGAAGGGGAGTTCCAAAGGTGTATCTATAGGAGCTGGAGTTGGGGCTGTTGTCCTTCTGGCTTTGATTGTTCTCATGATCGTCTTCATGCGAAGAAGAAGGTCAGTGGCGATTTAATGTTTCTTGTAATACAAACACGTTAAATTTTGAACATATTCCCATTTGGTGAAAGTAATGAATTTTGCAATCTGATTATGACCTTTCAGACAAAAGCTAATACAAGCCAGGGGCGTGAAACATGAAGACACTGCTCCTACCAGTAAGTATAACAAAGGGCCCGGTGTCTGATTAATAGTCAATGGAAAATAATGTGAACAGAGTGAGTGAGTTTGTGTTTTACGCCCCATCAGCACCGGTGTGGGCTATTTAGATGCAAAGTAATGTGAACAGAAACTTAAAACTTACAAGCTTGTCAACATGATTTAGAAAGCCCAATCTTGTGACGCTTATTTCAAGTCTAACTTTGAATTAAATGGTTTTTTGGTGTAGTAAGGTGAACAGAAGCACAATGTCATGTATCATTGACCGTGTCAATATACACCGGTCACTAACAGTTTACCTTTAATTCCCCCAAGAAATCAGATCTAATTACAAAAAATGTATACCAATACATTTATAAAGCTACCTCATGCTCAGTTGCGAAAAAAGTAATTCATAGCAGTTGGAAAAGTTACATGTGACTTCTTTTCGACAGCAAGGCCACCGGTCTTAGCCATTGGTGATTATGAATATGTGATCAACACACTGCATCCAGTTGGACAGCTGATGCAAGTCATGAAACAGAAGAATAAAGAGGAGGACCCTTTTTACGAGGAATTCCAGGTTAGTTCTTTAATAGCAATGTAGTTTCATAACCTTATGCTAGCTTATGCTTTAAAGTTACAGACCCTACTGCCAGTAGAGCATATGTATTATATAAACAGTTCAACAAAAATAAGCCCCCCTTCATGAAAACTTGAATATCTCTAAGACCTCTTTTCTGATTTCTGACTGGGTGTGGGTGGTAGGCCTGAAAGTTGACCAGGTGGTAGGTCTGTAATACTATATTGACATTCACATTGTGTCTGTGTATATGTAGCTTGAGTGCTTCATTTTTGTCTGAGCCAGTAGACCCTGAGTGCATGTAGTAGCCATGTACCCCTCTTTTCACAAATTCGAAGTATTAATTGGTTTGTCCAAACACATTCACCAAATAGTGATCTAACTCCACCCAAATTATTTCTTATATCATCCGAGGAGCCTAAACAGTAAAAATGTCACATAAGAAGTCCTCAATTGTCTACCAAACGTTTGAGAATCAAATTTTCTCCCATCACTTGAAGTATACTCAGCTAGTGGCTCATCCGCATGGTGAAATTGGTAATCAATATAAAGGTACAAAGTATTTTAAAGAAAAGCATCCATTTTCGAAATGATGGCCCTATTTTTCATTAAACAATAAGAGGTAAATGTCCATGGTATTAAAAGATCATTTTATTGGTTTTGGGGACCTTTTCCGGGCATTTCCTAATAATTTGGCTACTTCATGGCATAATTCCTCACTGCATCAACGGAATTGGATAAAATTACCTAGGTATTAGCTCTATGTATCAAGGATATAAACATAACTGAATTTATTTTGGAGATATCATAAAATACACGACTTGCCTAATAATGTGGAACTCGCTGTATACAAGAAAATAGCAAATGACAATGAAGAAGCTTATCATAGGATGAGCTCTTTTTGTTAAAATCAGTTTCTTGTTACAGCAGTTGAATAAGCATTTCTCGAGCTAGTTTTCTATCGACATTCTTAGAACTAAAGGCTAAAATTGAACCTTTCAAGGTTGAATAGCTTGATAGAGATATGGCACCCAAAAAGGCTCCTAAGTCAACCTTTAAAAAGGTTCTTCACATGGAACCCTAACAAGGTTCAAAGAAGAACCTCCATGCTAAGAAACTTATGTTTATTAAAACAGCTGAAACGTAACGCAAATAAAATTACGTAGGAAATATTTTCTCTTCAGAATCTTCCGAAACACAACCCTGCCATTTCAGCAAACAACTTGGGAAATATCAATCCAAGTGAGTATATCTTATTAATTAGTCTCAAACATGCCCTATTAAGGTTAACAATACTGAAAAAGTGATATCCGATAGACTATTTAGTTATCTGGCTTTTTCATGTCAACAAATGAAAAATGGCTTTCTGTCCTTGCAGTCGTAAGAGCATGACCCTTACATTTTAAGGGGCAGGCTTGGAGTTTTCCCGAATGGGAAGTTATTTCACGGTAGCCACAACCGCAGTTATTAATTGTGATATCGCCAAATATTTGCTTCTAACTCAAACAACATCCTGTTAAGAAATGTTCCCACCAGAAATAATTTATTCCAAGATGAGATAGAAATAATGTATTTATTTCATACTAATTGAGCAAGAAAAATTCATTTTTTAAAAAGTAGAAGAAAACCTCCTCCCCCCCCCCCCCCCGGCCTGAAAATTTCATTGGTTGTCACCTACGTGTACATTGATCGAAATGGGGTGGAACTTAAGAAGCTGCGCCCGCTTGGAAAAAACTGGGGGAGCACTTCTCCGCTACAGCTTTCCTAAGGATCAGTGGTGAAATTAAAATTATTATGTTCATATTTTCAGTCCTCCATATGTTTAGCCGAAATAATGCTCTGGAGGCAGAGTTCTTTCCCCCTTTAAAAACTTGCAATTGCTGGCTGCTGCTGTGCCAGCCAGTAGTTTCCATAATATTTTTTCCATTTCCACCACTTGTCACGTAACACAGGAACACAAACATTTTTCTAGTGTGTGTAAAATGTCAATCATAATATTTCGAATAAATCCATTGTTAAATTTAATGTTTATGAAAAAGCAGAACTTTCTTTTTCGCGTTCCAGACAGTGGAAACAGGGTCATCTTACAAAATTCAAAGAAGAATTGCTATATCAATGCTTCTTATATAAAGGTAAATAGTGAACATTGGACATTTTAAAACCTAAAAAAAGTTTAACTTGTTGGAAAGTAATCTCAAAGCAAACCATTTCATCTTTAATCTGTTCACAGAATTACAAAGGACAAGCAGCTTACATAGCAGCACAGGGTAAGTCTGAAATTTCAATCATCAGTATCATGCCTTCAATCTTATCAGCCTGAATACATGGAATTTGGTATGTCCTACAATGAATTCCCTTAAGTTCTAGTGATTTCAATTATTACGCAGGGCCTCTTTCTTCTAATGTGGATGAATTCCTGCAAATGGTTTGGCAAGAAAATGTCTCAAAAATCATAATGGTCACAAATTTATTTGAAGAAGGAAAGGTGGGTGCTGCTGTCATGGTAATATTTCTTTTCATAACTTTTCTATCCTGATTCCCAAATTACAATTTTATCAAAGACAGAAATTATATAAGACAATATTCACTTGGAATCGATAGATGATCGACATTTAATCATGTAATGTAAGAGGCAAAAATGTCTACATACAGTGCCGCCTGTAAGTAAGTGAAACGCATGACATTGTGCCATTGCATCAATGCTAAACATCCTCAGGGAAACAAAGTGGGTCATAAAGGTCGATGTGCCACCCTTCCCTATGTTTTAACATTGGGCCTGCGTTTCACTTACTTATCAAAGACTTTGACCCATACCTAACTCCAACTACAGCAAAGAAAATTTGCTGCTATTTTTATCTCACATGCCTCACATATCGGCCTTTATGACCCAAAATGTTTTCCTCTCATCGGATGAGAATTTGTCCTTCCAGAAGCATTTTGGTTAAGGATGTTTAACATTGATGCAATGCCACAATATCATGCGTTTCACTTACTTACAGGCGGCACTGTAACCTAACCTAGGTTCAAGGCTTGTTTGTCAATAAATTTCTGACCTTTGTTAAAAAAATGTTGCACTCAAGGAAAAATGTGAGCAGTACTGGCCGAAAGAAGATGGGTCACCAGAAGTTGTCAGAGAAATTGTGTTGAAGAAAACGGATGAAATCATGTTTCCTGATTACGTTGTTAGAACATTCATGGTGACCAAGGTAACTATGATGTTAAAATACAGTATAAACCTACTGAATGTATATGATGCTTTTTCAAAATTCTGTAAGTAACATAACTTCAATCATTTTTACAGGGTAGGGAGTCAAGACAAGTAAAACACTTCATGTTTAGCGACTGGTCAGACCTGCAAAGCCTGACATGTACTTCATCAGTTCTCAGCATGTTGGAAATGGTGAAGAACAATGAGGTTGAGGATGGAAGTCTTTACTATAATGAAGGTCTATCCATTTCACCCTGGTTGGTTCACTGCAGGCAAGTACTTTTTTTATTATTATTGCAACAAGAACATCAGACGATTTGTCCTTGACTGACATGAAATCTGTTGAAAGGACATATATTTTACATATGCTCCATCTTTAATACCTTATTTAAATATACCCTTTGAAATCCAGAAGGGAAAATTTTTATTGACATGAACATTCTTTCTATTTGAATTTTAAGATTACTTGAGTCGGACACTGGGGGCTGGGGGGGGGGGGGTTTCTGAATACAAATAATATATAGGCCAAATATATATGTATCTATGTGTAAACTGAAAGTTAAATAAAAAGACTAGTCGATGTGACTTTTTTTAACTATGACAATCTATTGTTTTAAAAAGTGATGGAGTAGGCAGAACTGGAACCTTCATAGCCTTGGATTACCTGCTGGATCAGGCAAAAGCCGAGGCACAGGTGGACGTCTACGAGTGTGTTTACAAACTGAGGGGGCAGAGAATTAATATGGTGCAATCACTGGTAAGTTGACAAACATAGTGAAAGTAATTATTTTCACTCAAAATAGACAATCACTTTATCATTCATGTTTTAGAAGGTAAATATTTGTCTTTCACCATGAAATTTAATGTACTGTAGTTAACTATTGATAAATGTTATAAAAGTTATTTCTATGCAGTTTTAAAAGAATTAAAAAAAATCGAACTACACCAAGCTAACTCGCTAGAAAAAGACATCAATCTATAATTTTCAAAACACATTTGTAAAGTACATATTTTGTCTTGCAGGACCAATACCGCTTCATATACATAGCCTTGTTGAAGGCTCTCGTGATAGGACCTACATCCATAGCTTGCTATAATTTTGAAGATACTTTGAAGGAACTCCAAGAGCCAAATCCAGAGACTCATAAGAGCAAACTATTTGTTCAATTTGAGGTAAGGGGAAACTTAGATTTGTTTGAGCTAATTTACTTTCACCACGTTATAATATCATCTAAAATCAGGATAAGATTATATTCTTGTGCTTTTATTCATCTTCAGGCTCTTGAAGTTCTGAAACCCAAGCACAAGAAAACAGAAATAACAGAAGCCTTGAAACCAGAAAACAGGGACAAGAACAGGTCCTCTGAATACATACCAAGTGAGTCCATTTCCATATTTTACCCGTTTCACAATTATTTGATCTATAAGCAGTCACTTCGGGGTGCAACCAAAATATCATTATTGTTTTTTGGGATGCAACCAAAATATTGGTTTTTTGGGTGCAAGCAACATTTCAGTTTTATGTGTGTTTCCTGACTATTTCCTTCAATTCAACAAATAAAAGTAAATTGATGTTTCAACTTTCAGCGAACCAGTTCCGGCCAACATTTGACACAACATACAAGGGCTCAACAGGATATATCAATGCAGTGGCTGTGAAGGTAAATCAGTTTGAGGACTTCATAACAATATGTATTGTACACATTACCATTGGACTACAAAAATGCATATGAAGAAACAGGCGATAAAACATTACAAACAACTTCAAGTTCAAGATGCAGACAAACAGGGAGTCAATTAGTGGTGAACTTGTCAGTTATGTGGTTTCAAAAGGCCCTGCTGAAGTAATGATCAGGTTCTTCAAAAGGTTCACATCAAGAACATTAGAAGGAAAATGATTTCAAAAATATGCAATAAGAAGAGAGATGTTTGCTTAATGTACAACTAAATTGATTAATCTGTATTTCCCCATTTCACCACAGGGCTACAAGACAAAATTTGCCTTCTTGGCCACTCAGCTCCCCTTGGAGAACACAAGACAAGACTTCTGGTGCATGGTGTTTGACTACAGGTGTCCGGTGATTGTGGTGCTCCAATGTCCAGAAGAGGTATGCTAGCTTAACCAGACCGGAATTTCTTGTTGACCGAGACTTACTAAAAAATTTAATGTTTCTTATAATATGTTGAATAACACCAATTCAACATTGTGTCTTACACTACATTACTGCAATACACAGACATATGCAACAGAATGTTTTCTTTATTTTTCAGGAAATTTACTGGCCTCAGAATGAAAACGAGTCCATTAGCTATGGAGAATTCACTGTCCAGTGTTTGACCACTCAGCGTCTAGCCGGGCAGAACATCAACAAACTGACCCTGGCTGTCAGGCACAAAGAAAGGGTGAGGTTTTTAAATTTTTTTGAATTTTTTATATCTATGTAATAAGATGTGAAATTGGATCAGACAAGTGAATGGTCTCACTTTATTTGATATACAGTACAACCCAAAATAAAGTAAGAAAATTTTCTGTCAGAAGTCCCCTGTTTACCTATTTTGCCCTCTTTTCTCCTCTCCACCCCAAATCTCCTCACAACTCCCTTTGACTCCTTACAACAACCTTAGCCCACATTAAGAACTCTATTTAGACAGCCACCAATGTAACTGCAATTAGCAGAGGTGCAAAATATTAAGTAAATCAATACAATAGGGGTGATTGAGTTTATATTGGTGTTGTTTAAAATGTGATTTTAATGCAATTTTAAAAAGGTAGTTTCAAGTAGGTAAAAGTAGGAAGTGATTCAGAGGTAGTCAAAAGGTGTGAAAGGGTAAAGTAAACCAAAGCAGTAAGCGACTACTGGTGACATAGGGGTACTTCATAATATTATTCCTTCAAGGGAGTTACAATGACTCAACACTACTTGCTAGAAAATAGTGTTCACCTGAAAATTGAGAAAATGTTGTATTGTCTTGTTTAAATGTAGAATCATGCAGTGTCCAATGTGGTGAAGGAAAACATATTGAAATATACATCGTATAAATTTTCTCTTTCTTCTTCGGAATTAATGTCAGATTTTAGACAAGTTACACTTTCAGAATTCCAATAAAAACAGTTGACAGGCTGTCTGGTGAATCTGTACTCAAACTTCATTACTCAATTCTCTGCTTCAGACTCCTACCACCACAGTCTTACTGCAAGTGGACTGGCCTCCTGAAGTTTCTCTCCTGGAGCCAAAAACCTTCTTTGCTATCAACGACCTGATCACAACCCACCAACATGGCAAATCCGCCCTGCCTGTTGTCATTCAATGCATGTAAGTATTTTAAATAATACATGAAAATACATTCGTGATGATTTTATGAATGTATGATCATCTACTTAATCCAAATGTTCAATATATTTTAACCAATCGTAACAGCGGAATGGAACTATCATAATACAATCTGAAGAACCTTCAGTTCCTTACTTCTTTAAATTCAGTTGATGGTTGGCTCATAACTTCACACCCATAAGTACCCGAATTGCTAATTTTAACACCATTTATAAAATGAATAATGTTTACCTCATCTTCTTACCCCACAGGTATGGCTACGCCAGATCGGGGTTGGTGTGTGCCCTCAACTGTCTCATCGACATGATCAACGCTGAGCAACAGGCAGACGTCTTCCAGTGTGTCCAACACATCAGATCCACTAGGCCCCACTTCATTCACAGTTTTGTAAGTTATCCAACAAATTTATTCATGCTCGATCTGTTAAACTATGATTGCAGTGGGTAAATATCCGAGAATGGCCAAAAATTGGATACATACTGACAGGTTCTATCCACTCTTGTTCTCCATAGCTGGGATATGACATTCTAACGTAGTAGTCAAGAAACAACAAAAAAGTAGTACTCGGGTAATAAACTTGGTTAAGCATTTGGTTGTCAGCCCTCCGTCAAGGTATATTCATACAGTGCCGCCTGTAAGTAAGTGAAATGCATGATATTGTGCCATTGCATCAAAGCTAAACATCCTCAGCCGAACTGCTTGTGGAAGCCTGAATTCTCATCCGATGAGAGGAAAACCTGTGACATATTGGGTCATAAAGGCCGATATGTGAGGCATATGGGATAACAATGGCAGCCAATTTTCTTTGTAGTCGGAGTTAGGTATGGGTCAAAGTAAAATAACATTGGTTTCACTAACTTATCAAAGACTTTGACCCATACCTAACTCCGACTACAGCCGAGAAAACTGGCTGCCAATGTTATCCCACATGCCTCAAATTTCGGCCTTTTTCACCTAATATGTTTTCCTCTCATTGGATGAGAATTCATGCTTCCACAAGCAGTTTGGTTAAGGATGTTCAGTATTGATGCAATGGCACAATGTCATGTGTTTCACTTATTTACAGGCAGCACTGTACGTGGGATGCCTTAAAGTAAAGGATCAATCAATTCTGTATCGATTGTAAACATTTCTTTTCTTTTTCAGGAACAATTCAAGTTTCTCTATAGTGCTACAGTCTACTACATTTCAACACTTGATTCCTACGCAAATTTCAAGAAACTGTAGAACTTCAAAGTCATATAACAGTATCATCTATGCAATCATTTTCATAATTTCATCTGTAAATACAATCCCGGTGCACTTTGCCTTTTCATAATTGATTGTGACTTAACTTTTGAATATGTTGTAACTTGTAATGCCACAATGTACCATGTCATGTATATAATATATCCCTGATATCAAGACTATGTGATCCAGACTTCTTCTACTTTGCATAATTATCATATAAAAGTTTGAAAATCATGTTGTCTTTTCTTTTTTAATCAAAAAGAAGATTCTCTTTGACCAGATTTAGTTCACAGGGGCCTCCAAACAAATGCTCATGATGTTTAGGCCTACTTATTATATAATTAATTATACAAATAATGTGAATGACCCTGATTCAGAAGCCACCGTGAATGAGTTCACCTAATTTTTAATGCATAATCTGGGCGTAACCTTTTAAAATATATTTTCCCTACTGTAGTATTTGTGTCAGCTTGACGAAATAAGCAGTATATTTTTGAAAATTCAAAATAGTGAATGGGATTGTCAGCAACTTATCTACCACGCTTGTTGACATTCCCTAATTAAAACCAAATGGATTGCCAGCATAGGCGTATGGACCCGTATGGTGTGCGCAATTTTTTGGGGGGGCGAGTGACATTTACCCAAATTTCAAGGTCTAAATTTAATACCACTTCTAAATAAATTACCACCCCCCTGACCCCCCCCCCAACACACCTATGCTTGCGTGTAGTCAGATTTGGCATTAGGAGAACTTTTCATAAAACAATTTAAAACACACATTTGGCTGTCGTAAAACAATTTAAATTTATGCACATTTGGCTGTTGTAAAACAATTTTTTTAATGCACATATTCATTTCTTCAAAATAGCAAAATACTAAAATAGGGAAAATTATTTGCATGCCACACTATCAAAGTAAGTGAGAAGTACAGAACTCAGAACTTGTTTATTTACACATGATTAAACAAATAGAACAAACTATATAATGAAGTAACAACAATCATGGCATGTAAAAAAGTAGAAAATATCAAAATAAGAATAATATAATAGAGCAGCGAAAGAGAAGAAGAAGAAAAAAGAAATTCTCTAATAGTATAAACCAACAAGTGAGGACAAAATGTTAATGACCATGTGAAGGAGCTTCATGAAGACTGTAGTGTCGACACCAAGAAGCACCTTATAGGCCTTCATGACAACGATTACATGCAAAATATTAAATATTACTAGCAATAAAAAAAGGAAAGAGGAAGATTTGACTTTAACTCGAAACCAAAATATAACAAGAAATTCTTTAAAAAAAAAAGAATTGTAGTCAGCTTTGTTCTGGGCATAGGGATATTTTGCATTGATGAAGAACTATTATACAAAGCCTTTCGATGAAATGCAAATAATAAATGTGGCGGCTGACATTGGCAGTTCACAAAGCAGTGAAAACTATGTTTGTCAAATTCAATGAAAGGCATAAGCAAATATTGTTGTTGGAGATTTTTCGGTCATTAACCAGTGAATATGCAGCTTTGTGAATGGGTGGATTGAGAAGCAGAGATGCATAAAAAGGCATATTTTCACAACCTCGTAAGTGGTGAATGCAGATTTGAAGTGAAAATGCTGAACACATTCTGTAAAGATGATTCACATGGCAAATATATGTGATTGACATTTTCACTTCATGAAATGAAGAGTTGACAGGAGATGGCGAACATGGATGTCAATTCATTGGCAGAAAAGATTATCAAAGAAAGACCATAGGAAATTCAACACAATGAAGTGATAACCTGTGGTACTGATTGAAACACCTTGCAACTCCTAAAGTAGCGGAATGGGCAGACAACAGGAGATATTGAAATGAAGGTTTTTTTAATATGATTTGAGAAATGATCAACTGAGAAAAGATCAAAGACGTGAATTAAATATCGTAGAAAACTTATAAAAACGTTGGTTGTCAAAGAACGGATTTGAAGCAAAAGTGTAAGAAAAATTGTGTTTGGAAAGCCTATCAATGAAATCCAAATGCGAAATATTGTTGTTTGACATTTATGGACCATATTCGTTTATCTATTAAAAACTAACCAATATTAAAAAGTACAATTTAACAATTTTGAAGCAATAGAGAACAGATTTTTCACAATCATGAGTGAAGATTTTGCTTGTCAAATGATAGATTAGAAACGAAAGTGTAGGAAAAATTTTATTTGGAAACCCTTTCAATGAAATTCACATGCCAAACACTTAACAGTTGTTTGACATTTTCGGAGCAGAAGTTGTGGAGATTTTGCTTGTCAAATGATGGATTAGAAGCAAAAGTGTAGGAAAGCTGTATTTGGAAACCCTTTTAATGAATTCACATGCCAAACATGATTGTTTGACAATTTCGGAGCAGAAGTTGTGAAGATTTTGCTTGTCAAATGATGGATTAGAATCAAACGTGTCGGAAATATTAAATAAATTCACATACCAATTTTTTTTTTGGACATTTTCAGACCATAAGTTGTGAAGATTTTGCTTGTCTATTGATGGATTATAGACAGACAGACAAAAAAAAGTATTCACAGTGAAGATTAGAAGCTAAAGTGCAGCAAATATTGTACTTAGAAACGATCGATATGCCAAATATTATTGTTTGACATTTCCTGACCACGAGATGCGAAGATTCTGCTTGTCAAATGATGCATCAGAAACAAACGTGCAGGAAATATTATATTAGGAAACCCTTTCCATGAAATTCACATGCCAGATATGATTGTTTGACAATTTCGGATTACAAGTGGTGATGATTTTGCTTGTCAAACGATGGATTAGAAGCTAAAGTGCAGGAAAATTATATTTGGATACCCTTTCAATGAAATTCACATGCAAAATGTGATTGTTTGACAATTTCGGACTATAAGTGGTGATGATTTTGCTTGTCAAACGATGGATTAGAAGCTAAAGTGAAGAGCAAATTGTATTTGGATATCCTTTCAATGAAATTCACATGCCAAATATGATTGATTGACAATTTTGGAGCATAAGTGGTGATGATTTTGCCTGTCAATTATAAAACAACGCATGTAATAATATATAAATTATATAAAGACAATTTGGTTTAAAGAAAAATATATATAAATATCTGAAACCACAAGAATGCACTGTAGCATGCACTGTAGCGGAGTGAACTTCCTCAAATGTTGGGTCCACACCTTATCGTCTTTTGTTCGGTTTGTAGCATTGGTTTCTGGTTCGGGTAGTAAGTGAACTGACTCCAACTCCTGACTCCTTTGGCTTTCTGAAAAGCAACTTCAAAGGTCTCCTGAATTAAGAATCCAATGCCACTTATCGGCATTATTGCACACAAATCTGACATGGTTAACATCATGAGAAAAAGTATTTATACAAAGTTTTAATAGATTTTTTATATGAATAGTTATGTAAAATTAATATATTTGTCTACAGGGTGGGTAAGGGAAATCTGGAATGATCTTTAAGTTACTGTATAGCGCAAATAGATTAACGGAATGTTATGAAACCAACAACACAACAAACAGTTGTTAATCGGCCACAAATCAGGTCAATCTTGTAATACTGGGACAAGAAATGGCGACCCAGGAGCAGAAAAGGAAAATGGTGGCAGATCTCCTGTCTGCCCAAGTGAAGCCTCGGACCATTTCTGACATTGTTGGTGTGTCACTGAGCACTGTATATGCCATCAAACAATCCGTAGCCAGTGGGAAAGGGTTGCAGAGGAAGCCTGGCAGCCGTGGGCAGACAAAGAGGACCAGGAATTTTGTAATTGCCCTCCATACTCCAGATTTCTGGCCGTCCTCAAGCCCAGACCTTAACCCTCAGGACTACGCAACCTGGGGCGTTTTGACGAAGGCCACCAATAGAAACCCTCTCTGAAAGAATACAGAGAGAGTGGGGCAAGATGTCAGCTGGCGTTGTGACAAATAGTTTTAAAAGTTTTCGAAAGCGTGTTGAGGCTATCATTGCAGAAAATGGTTGTCACAAACATTAAAATGTTGTCTATTGTCTAAACTTGCTCATTTGCAAAAATCATTGTTCTGTGTTCAGTGGAAATGTTTGAAAATAAATAAGTTCTGCATCTGTCACAATTTTCCAGTTTTCTCTTACCCACCCTGTATATTTCGTATTGGTGTCACTATGTATTTGTAAATTGTATTAAATATTTTTAGGGGTCAGGAGCAACCAATTAATTTTCGACCCCCACTCCATCTCAAAATCAGATTTCGACTCCCTACTCGAACTCCATTCCACAAACCTACGACTCCACAACTCCGGCTCCTGGCTCCAATCCAAAGCCCTGATTTGTAGGTTCTGCTGACTGAAAATAAAATATAAATTTTGAAAATATGTAAATTGGAACAAATCTTTGTAATATTAAAACCAATATTGCTTGGCAAGGGTAACTATATAGTATGTCCTGAATTATGTAATTGATTTTTTTTATGATGTCCTCAAATCATATGACTATTTTGATATCTTTTACACATTATGATATATGTGCCATGGAGCCAATGGCATGTTTATTTTGTCCTATGAACTTGGTACAGTAAGTAATTTTGAATTCGCTGTCCCTCAGCTCTGGAAAGAGTTTTGTGTCCCCCATGTCGCTTGGTTACTTTCCTTTTGAATTCCCTGTCCCTTGGCATATTACTTTTGAATTCCCTGTCCCCTCAAAAACCCCCCATGATCCAGAGCCTCATAAAGGAGCCCCAAAACTTGTTTTTGAATGTCCCTTGGAAGTTATTTTGTGATGACTGGAAAAGTAGCCAGAAACTATTTTAAAAGTACTGAGAAAATGAATGAAACCCAAGTTCTGACAGTTTCACATTTGTACATCTACCGTATATACTCGCATATAAGTCGCCCTTGCGTATAAGACGCACCCATTCTTTAAGACCCCAAAACCCCCCTCCCAGTGAAACCCTTGTATAAGTCGCATTAGATTTGACTTGCATCGAAAATTGTGCGGCGTACGAAATATTGCTGGATTTCCGACAAAAATGATCCTTATTTAGGTAAATTTACCTTCTACTTTAATAAAATTGCAAGAAATCAACTCCAATCCACATTGTTTACATCTATGCGACGCCATCTTCATCACGTCTTCTTGACGAAGTTGACAGTGCGTGTTTCAAAATGGCGGACGAGAGTGACGAAAATAAATTTACCAAAAAACTTTGATAATTTAGTGTATCCCACATATAAGACGCATCCCGTCTACAGGCCAAAATTCAGGGTATCAAAAGTGCGTCTTATACACGAGTATATATATATACGGTATGTCCTTATTTTAGAGGCAAAATAAAATAACTCATTTGCTGATTTCTTAATGATTGCCTACATTTTCTATCTTGTGTGGGTGTAATTTGAATTATTGAGTGCATTAGCCTACTTCCCTTATAGATGCACATACTTTTTTGGAAGATTGAAGTTCAATTCCAATGGACCACAGACGGTCATGGGTCAACTCGCCAGGCGAGAACTCACCAGTTTATATTTATTTTATTTTTAAATAACAAGCTTGTAAGTTTAACATTTTCGAATTACTGAAATACAAAAATTCTTCATAGAAATCCAACTATAGCAGTTCTTTCATCTTAATCATTGAATTAGGCCTACCTGTTATAATATTCAATTCGATTGCACAGAACAGTTTAAGGTGACTCAATCGTGGTACACTGCACATACTTCTGAGCAGCCTGGTTGCCTAGCAACATAGCGTCACAACTGCTGCAGGCCCTGAAAAAGTTGTGACGTCACCATTTTCTGCTCTCTTTTTTTTAACAGCATGGCAGCCAGTAATTTGCTATTTAAATGAGATCTAAGGCAGCTAGAAGCATAATTATTTTTTTATTGAATGCAGTAACACCTACTCTATATTAGTTCAAAGTTTCAGCTTCTCATCTTTATCCAAAGAATTTTCTCAACTAATTTCAGTCAACTGCGTCTAAAATTGTCTTTATTTCTTTAAATTGACATTGGCATAGTCATGGTACTGCAGTTAAAAAACGGCTCGGTGAATTTTTTTTATTTTTGGCCATTTGTTTGACAATAACTTGTTTATGATATATGCAAATTAAAAAAAAATCTGTATGATCGTTTTCCTAAAATTTGATTACTGCCAAAATTGATGCATACAAAATCAGCAATTAATTTGTGTATTGGTGCCCTTTGAGCTCTTACAGAAAAAAGTATTTTAACCTTTTTCTTCAAATTTGTGGAAAATGTATTGGTTTACATCCATGGGAAGACATTTCTGACGTTTTTGTGTGACAAATGCATGTAATGCTTTATTCTGTGGTACATAACCAAAAACTCAATTTATGACTTTTAAGCAGTCATCAGGCCAAACATACTGTTGCCATGACAACAAAACGAGTCGGTGAAATTTTTTTGTTTTTCATTTTTGGAATGTATGGGTCCCATAGAGTATCTGTGCAAAATTTTAGAAAAATCTGTATGATCAAACCACCATGCTTGAGTCACCTTAAGTGAGGCCCATGTATAGGCCTATGTGCTTGCTCGTCCATTTTTAGTGAATTGATTAGTTTGACAAGTCTTAATGGGAATGCAACATCAGAAATACAATCTGTGTTTTGGCTTTGAACCTACACAAACCTGAATATATTACACATCTAATAAGACAAGATAGTCCAGGAGATTTATGAAAAAAAGGGGGGTAACCCAAAACAAATTGCAATAGTAATGTGCCATATACCAAATGAAAGCTGAGAACCTCTTCTATAACATATCCAAAGTATACCAAAATCTACTTAGTGGAACATGGTTTTCTATAGGGGTAACTATTGGTGATTATACTTGCCCAAAATTTGCGTTTTTAACATAACAATTTTGACTTAGAAACAATGAAACCGTACAAATCCCATTGTAACCCATCTGAATAGCTGCCACAACTGACAGACCTTAAAGTCTATGAATATAATGAGGTTCTTGAGCACAGTCCTCCTGCTCTTGGGCCATTTAGGTCTCACAGAAGCTAAAAAGAGATAGCACAGGTATGCGGTTTGGTTTATCTTCTGCAATATTATTCGATGAAAAACCTATAAATTTGTCATATTTGGATTCCTCATTAAGGTAGCTATCATTTGAATAACATCATTTAGCACTTTCCATAATTTTCTCAAGATTTTGCAAAAGGCCAGGAAAAGCCTGTACAGGATCTGGTGATATAAATATCCAAAGTTTTGTAACACATGGGAGCATGATTAGCCGGGACATTAATGTCACATTATCTTAAGTCCAATTATCACAGGAACTATTCAAGCTACATTCACAAATGACACATCTATTCATATGTTTTTAGACATGCAGAATCTGAAAATGACATTAATTTCTTTCTAGATTATAAATATCACCTTATAATGGCCAAATAATTACAAAAAAATTACATTTATTACACATTTCACATTTTTTCAGTTTATTCCACATCAGCCAGTTAACCAGTTAACCAGTAACTCTGTTTGATCACCTTATCTGACAAGCACTGAATACTAGCTTTAAAATGAGGTATAATATGTCTGTAAGAGATGATTATTTGATGAGCTGTGATTTAGATTTGTAATTATGTAACCTTTCAGCAACAGGGGTGAGGCAGAACTGCCGGTCAGTTTGCTAGAGGGGCTTTCCTTACACCCTCTGGAATAGTTAATGCCACCCGGATTTTTTAATGCCAAATATTGTCAGGAAAGATATTTCAGATGTTTCCATTGCCAATTATCATTCCATGGGTTTTTTGTGGAGGCCATTTTGGATTAAAATCTATAATTTGTAAAAGCACTTTTTGTGTTATTGTAAATTTCCGTGTTAAAGCAGCCATTACTCTATCATGTGATTTTTTGTAATTATTTGGCCATTATAAGGTGATATTCATAATCTAGAAAGAAATTAATTAGCAATTTCATTTTCCTGTTACTGGAACTGTAAACCCTGTCAGACCTAAATAAATGTTACAATCAGAGTCAAAAATCTCCTCGGAAACACAAGATCCTCCCACTTATTTTCAATTCTATCCTAATCACTAGATGTCTCATTCCTAACCTATCAAATGGATAGCCCTTGACGTAAGCTTTTATTTGGCACCTTGGTTTCCTTATTACAACAATTGCCTACCATCCAAAAACAAAATAAATGTTGCTGTCTGGGTCAAACATCTTCTCGGAAACATACAATCCTCCCATTAACTGCACTTGCACCTATCCTCATCAGGGGAAAACTCTTTCCTAACCAATCAAATGGATGTGGATGATAGTGCTTGATGTCAGCTTTACTTTTACACCTTGGTTTTCTTGTTGCTATAACTGTCAACCCTCCCAAAGCAAAATTAATGTTATATCCGGGATCAACATCTCCTCGGAAACACAAAATCCTACCTTGTATCTAAAATTCCACCTATCCTAATTTTCAGATAACTCACGAATGCCTAACTAAGCAAATGGACATGGATGGATAGCCCTTTATGTCAGCTTTCATTTGGATAATTTGTTTTCTCAGTTACTTCAACTTTCAACCCAACCAAAGCTACATAAATGTTGCCATCAGTGTCAAGAATCTCCTTGGAAACACAAAATCCTCCATTTATTTTCAGTTCCATCTATCCTAATTAGAAATGACACATTCCTAAACAACCAAATGGATGAGAATCGAAAGGCACTGCAAGCTAACATCAAGGGCTATGTGTTTGGTTGGTTAGGAATGAGTTCTATGGTGATTAGGACAGGTGGAAATGAAAATAAATTGGAGGATTTTGTGTTTCAGAGAAGATTTTCAACCCGGACAGCAAAATTTATTTAGAGAGTTGACAGTTAAAGTAAAAAGGAAATCAAGGTGTCAAATGAAAGCTGACATCATGGGCTATCCATCCTCATCCACTTGATTGGTCAGGAATGAGATATCATGGTAATTAGGATAGGTGGAAATGAATATACATGTAATGATTTTGTGTTTCCGAGGAGATTTTTGACCCGGAGGGCAACATTTATTTTGCTTTGAAGGGTTCACAGTTGTAGTAACAAGGTAATCAAGGTGCCAAATGGAAGTTGCCATCAAGGGCTATCATTCCACCTGCATTTAATTGGTCAGGAATGAGTTATCTGGTAATAAGGATAGGTAGAAATGAAAATACAAGGGAGGATTCTGTCTTTCCGAGGAGATTTTTGATCCAGACAGCATCATTTATTTTACTTTTTAGTGAAAAGGCAGTTGTATTAACAAGGAAACCCAGGTGCCCAATAAAACATAAATTTACATCCAAACTAAGTTGGTCAAGACTGCACATTAGAACATCATGTAAAATTATATTATAGTATGCTTGCGTTAATTTGTATCCATCGTGTCTGTTGGTTTGTCCTGGACCACTAGGTTTCATGTAAAATTGTTTGATATTGTGGATATTGTGAAAACAAACAAACACAAGTTACCAATAAAAATCGTAAGTAATTTAATTTATTGAATAGATAATGGCAGTGATAGGATTACTAGAAGTTACCCTGAATCGTGATTGCAAACCTCTGCTATCCACTTAAAATCTACCAACCATCCTGATTTTAAGATGTGTATCACACAAGTGAAACACAATTGACAAATTTTTCACCTTCTCCAAAAGGAATAGCAGGAATTTATACCTCAAATTATATACCTCTGAAACTAGCCATATCTGATACTCTCAAATTTTAGCATCACATATGCTACATATACTGGACCCCAGGCCATTTTATATTGCCACAATTTATATTTTTATCATTTTGCAGTGACAAACTAACCAAACAGTCAAGACATTTTAATGAAAAATTAAGGAAACATGGCAATGTGGGTATGCATCTGAAAGCTCTCTTTGTGAGGAATTCAAAAATGCCAAAATTATTACCATACATGGAATATTGAGCAAAATATGCAAAACCGCGCATATGTGATATAACTTACCCTCGGCCAGCCCAATATGGACCCTTAGCACACTGAATATGCTCAGAAACTTCATGATAATACTTGAATTTGATGTTTATCAATCAGAGCAATAATACAAACAGTCATACTGGGGTCTTGTATTGTTTTAATCCTTCTGAGTCATAATCATTATGTTACCAACTAAGATTCTGGACGAGTATGACACAAAATACTTCACCCCCCTTGAAAACCATGTTCCACTAATTAGATTTTGGTATACTTTGGATATGTTATAGAAGAGGTCCTCAGCTTTCATTTGGTATATGGCACATTACTATTGCAATTTGTTTTGGGTCATTTCATAAATCTCCTGGACTAAGATAAAAGTACAATAAACAGGCTATCTAAGATAGGCCTCATAAAAAATTTGACATTTAAAAACAAATTAATAATTGACATTGCAGTATGCTGAGAAATGCGACCCTGACGGCCTTTATAGATTTAGAAAAGGAATAAATAAAAGTTGTCAAAAAGTAAAATAAGTAAAAGCTCTAAATAAATATCACCGACAGTTTCATGAAATCCCAGTCAAATAGCCTACTAAAGACAATGTGGCATATTTTATCTGTAGGCCTACTCAAATTAAATATCAACTTAGGCCTAATGTTGAATATTTATTTTTAATCTATGTAAAGGGAACAACTTAAAATTGTTAATTTCAACTCTGTTTCTTTTTGTTAACTGAAGTGTACCTTTATATTTTGCTATATAGGCCCTATACACTTTTGTAAATCAAGATGTCATCAAGAAGAAAGAAAAACTTCAAATTTTAATATTCCTGTAAAATCGAATTTCTTATTTTGTTATTCACAGAGACATGCAGTCCAGAGTGATTGTATTCTTTTTTCTTTGTTCTGGACAGGTGTGAAATTCAATTGCATTCCATTGACACTGCCGTTTGTTTAACCAAACTGTTGTTAGTTTAATTGAACAATTGTTTGTAGCCACAAGCCTAATTAAAGAAAACGTGTTTAGTTAATTGTAATGATAAACCTGCGTATTTAGCAATTAAGAAACTGTGAATACTAGAACAGATTTTTATTGTAAATTTACAAAATTTAATATTATTTGTACCTTTTTTTTGTTCTGCAGAATTATCTGTGCCACAAAATAGCCAGGTTGTGTGCTAGAATTGCATTTTGTTGACAAGAATAATTTAAATTTTCTTTATCTCTGCATGATTTATTCCGGTATTTAGGTCTAAGTAAAATTGAACTTAGTGTTGATATCAAATGCGTATTTGAAAAATATTGATGAAATACTTTTTCTACAGGAAGTGGCAGGCAACAATCTTTGAATATTATTTCAGATGCGATTGGGCCAAGAGTCTTATAATATGAATTAATTTATAGTAAAAATTTATTTATTACTGTCTAATTTAATTTTAAAAAGATCGACATAGCTGTGTTTTTATCAATATTTTAGGCTTAAATACATGTAGTTTTAAAAGGCCAATAAATCAACATTATATAGGCCCTGTTATATTAATAGGCCAAAATTGAACATAGGCCTACATGCCCTGTTTCTAAACAGAAAGATATTAACAAAAAGACAAACAACCTGTTAAATCCGCTTTTTTAAGGTCTCTCATTAAAATTATAAAAGTTTTATCAACTAATCAATATACAACCTAACACAGGGCTATAAGTTAGGTAACCTGGCGAGTTTGGGGACTGGCGGGAAGTCAACTGGCGAGTAGGCCTAGTGGGCGACTTCTCCCGTGGCGACTTGACCAGTCCCCCCACTGGCCCACAGACGGCAATTAGTGATTGCCAATTGGCAATTCAGCATTGCCACAAATGCCCATCTCCTGACACTCAGGAGCAGAGAGAGCAGACCAGTTAGTAGGCTTACCCTGCTTCCCCAGGAGGCAGGACGCAAAACAGCAACTAATTGGCTTGGCCTAAAACCATAGGCTTGGCCTGGCGACTATTGCAAGACAGAGGCACCAAAGTAAAACTCAAATTGCAAAAAAATGTGAAATGCCACAAGCTGACATTCGCACAATGTGACAGACAACAGTATTTCCAATGAAATACCACCACATTTAGGTGCAGACAACCACAGAAACGTCTACAAACGAAGCATAAATTTTGTCAACAAAATTATGACAGCTCAGTCAAGGTGGATCCCAGAACAACATTTACACACCTGTTCAGCAGCTCAAGCAGCAGCTCCCTGACAGAAATGGTAGATATCCATGATCCATAGGCATCCTTGGAGCTTCCCTCTCCTGCATTCCATCACTGACATGTACATAAGTGCAAAATTGTTCCACAACAACGAAATTTAAGACCTGATGCCTGCAAACTTCTTCTTCTTCTTCTTCTTCTTTTGAATTCCTGCCTCTTTTAGGCAAACCTCCTTCTGGGAGTAAGTATTAAAAGTCCAATAAAAACGTCAGGAATAAAAGCAGATTAAAATCATGGGTTAAAAACATGATTAAAAACTGTCACTAGCTAAAAGCACTACATCTAGTCCTAATTAGGGAATCGCTATAGCCCTCCGACAGTCCAGTTTCCAGCAGTAGGTAGAGCAGATACGATTTCCCTGTGCCGTAGCTGAAAGAGACATCGTCCCTTGATCTCGGCGGTAACTGCCCCCATTCAGAAGGGCCCAACACCATTGCTCAGGATTCTCTGGGCTCCGTAGGTCTTCTTTCCGATATAGCTTCACCAGTTGCTCGATTGCTTCCTCTCGGATGTCCTTTGTCGATGGGCAGAGAGCTATCATGTGGAGCATGTCCTCTTCTGTGAGGCCGCATAGAGTGCACTCCGGCTTACAGTTCTTGTTAAATTTTGCCCTTAGGACCTGGGTCTGGTATCTACCAACTAGCATTTTCGCTCTGGTGCTTGCACCAAGCAAATTGAAGGCATCAGAGCTATTGACCCATACTGGGTGTGTCTTAGGTTTGTCGTCTTCTGGCAGAAGCATCCAACGTAGCGATGACTTGGAGAGAGCCTGTGTGTGGAGATTTATCAAGGCTTAATTCTGAATCTCAGTTTTAACATGCCTCTTCCAAACGGTTTTCGGCCAGGGGTAAAGCAGCTGTTTGTGGACATTTATGCCATATTCACCCGCTATCCTCGATACCAATGAGAACCAACTTGCAGGGTTATCCCCTCTTACTGCGAGTTGCCTTCGGGCCAATTGTTGAATTTTATGAGTTGGCGGTAGCCTACAGATGCTGCCAAATAGTGTCAGTATCCTGATGTGGAGTAGATACTCGATTGGAATGGCGCCTATCAGAAGATATATAGCCTCTGTTGCTGTCGATTCTGGTAAAGCTTGGACTTGTCGCAGGATCTTCTTGTGAAAGTTGTTGAGATCCACTAGGTCTTTTCTTCGGAGAATTGTTGCCTCGAGTCCATATAGTAATCTGGGTACGATGTAAGTGTTGACGAGTTTAACCGAAGTTTTAGGGCCCAGGCCCTCAACGCCATGGAGTCCTATTTTCATCAGGGCATAAGCTGCTCTTCTTGCGCTCTTGATATGGTTGTTAACATCTGGATTGCTCTTGCTTTGTGACCATTCCAGTCCTAAATGAGTGAATTTCACGCTAAGACCCAGATCAGCTTCGCCGAGTTTCCAGGATGGGATGTTGGAGTCCAGGGGTTTCTTCTTTTGAACCAGTTGGGTGATAACAGATTTTTGAGGATGAAGTTGATATCTGTGGTCTTGTGAGTAGTCATTAGCTACATTCAGCATTCCCTGGAGGCCTTGAGGGTGGGGGGACATCAGTAAAACATCGTCCGCGCACGTTGGGCAGCCAAGGTAGATAGGTCCAATGGAGATACCAAGATCTACACTCTCAAGGGACTGGAGAAGATCATTTATATAGATCTTGTACAGGGTCGGCGAGAGGATGCTACCTTGCTTGACACCTTGTGTAACGGAGAATGGGCGGCTGTCTTTCCCTTGCAAACGGATCACCTCCTTTGAGTCCGAGTAGATGTTATTGATGATGCCCCATAGTGGTCCACTGCAAACACAGCACTCTCTCCATGTTGTTCTTCTCAAGTCAAAGAGGCCCCAAGTGGGGGTTTCCTTATAACAAAATTTCGGCGGGAAACGACTTGTTCTGTGGTGTCCACTGGTGACTGGTGTTACCAGTGCAGACCATGAGTCATACTGCCACACTTGGCTATATACTTTCTCTTTGACAGCTAAATGACATGAAATCAAGTATATAATGTTTCCAATGTGTTGGCAGCCACAACAAAAATGCCCTGACAAGCTTGAGAGGTGCTGAAGGTGGAGAGGCCCACTTGGGATTTCATGAAAACAGGGTCAGCCTCAGAAAAATACTCTTATAGTGATGCAGCTTGTCATTTTTTCCTTATCAATGCTTGTGCTGCTATTAATTACTTTGATCCACTTATTTCACTGGACCTAATTCTTGGAAACTTGAGTATTTGTTGGAAGCTCATGTGAATATTTCTCACATGAGCAAGCTCTCCTGAGACCAAAGAACACAAATATTGATGATGTCATTCAAGGGTTTCCCTCATGAGGATAGGCAAATGTGATTCTCCTTGTTTCCTTAGTAGTCTAAGTAAGAAGACCTTCATAATATGAAGACTGCAACACAGATTTCAGATGCTAACTACAAAAAGAAGGAGTAGAGAGCAAAAAGGTCTGGAAATATTATATCAGAAGAAGTTATAACAATTTATACTTCCTTCTTTTGCTTATAGTATACAATATATATATACATTTCAGTTACATTGACCCTTTTCATTTCCTATTTGAAACTCTGTTTCTTGTGCAGGAGCCATGGTCTCTCAAAGGCTGGTAGAGGACGGGGAGAGGGGGGGGGGCTTCCATATAGTTTGCACAGATAGAACAATATATTCTAACAAGTTATCTTCATCGTTTCAGCCCAATACTCTCTTAGAACTCCTCTCCATACCTCACATTCTTTTTTTAAAGTCCCTTTCTTTTAAAATGGCTTTTCTGTGCTTCATATTTCCAAATCACGTACATGATTTTCTCCCCAGTATAAAACTCTCTTAAAGTTGAATCCCACACTTAGCAAGAAATTTAAAATCCATGAGATATTCATGAAACTTTGCCAAAAAGTTCTTCAAAAAGAAAGATTTCCAATGTAAAAAAAAAAATAGGGGGGGGGCTATCCAACATAATTTTCGAACTATGATCTTTTCAAAATCTAATGTCATTACGTTAAAACATACAGTAAAATACTAAAAGAGTGTGGGATTTATAACGAAAAGCAGTGTCAATCGAACAATATCCATGAAATATTTATGAAACATTAAGGAAATACAGCTGAAAATACACTTTATTGACAAACATGTCTTTGAAGGGGGGTTATCGATGTTTTTGGGTCATTCCACAATAACTGAGACAAAACTGTCACTGGTGTTACAGTAAAAGTTAAAAAGCACAATTGACGGAAAGTAAAACCAGTGACCAAATTAATAATTGTTGAAATATTTCATATTGAAATAAGAATTTCATTGGATTTTCTGTTACCATTCATTACTGGTGTTGCCATTGGACACCTGTGTTAACCATTTTTGAGTAACACCAGTGACGGTAACACCAGTGACAATTTGATCTGAAATACCAATTGTTCCCACAGTAATGCAATGATTTGAACAGCTGTTGCCAAAGATTGATCCCTGCAAACAGGACATATCCTATGACTGAGGCAGTTTTTGAAAATTCTACAATTATAGACCATTTTTGAGGGTAACACCAGTGACACCGAAAAAGAATACTCTTAATTTCAACTCGCCGTAAAGCCACCCTGCTTGCTAAAAACATATAAATGCCAAAAATTGCTGTTATTATGGATGCCTGTCCATCAGCAGAAGCCCCCAGGTGCATTAGACCAAAGATGGAAGGGAGCATTCCTCTTACATCCATGCTTTATTTAATGAGTAACACCAGTGACAAGTTTTCTGGTGACGAGGTAATTTTGTTTTCCACAGTATACACAGAAGAGGAAAAATTCAGTCGGTCTTGGGATACAAGTATGTGGAGTAGTTGTCCTGAGATTTAGAGCCACCACCATTTACATTGATTTGACACGGCTAAAAACATATGATAATTGACAGAAGAATTTTCTGTGACATCACTTTTTGGCTATATTTTGGATATTGTGGAGGGCGCACAATACAAGCAGTAGCTGATAATTTCCATTTGACAATGAAAATAACTTCTTTAAAACAGGGGAAAGGCATATGATTAGTCACAAAATCCTAATATCATGATTTTGCTCTAAACAGCTTGAGTGACACAAAAGACTCAGTTATTGTAGAATGACCCTTTTTGAGAGTTACGTGGTGTACAATATGTGAAAATTATGAAAAATAGTTCAACAAAAATAAGTCCCCCTTGAAATAAACTTGGATATCTCAAAGATTCCTTCTCCGATTTTTATGAAAGTTGGATAGAATTATAGGCCTGTATATCGACCCAAAATGTGTGCATTCATAGTTTAGTGCCATTATTCCTGGCTGAGCCAGCAGCTTTCGAGTGAGCCCACCCCTGTTTTCAAAAATCTGTGGCTTTTCCAATGCATATAAACAATTTGACGGAGTGGGGGAGCCACCAGCTGGGGTATTTTTGTTTTTTGTTGAACTGTGGAGTACAATAGGTGGAGCAGTTGTATTCTGTGGGATTCAACTTTAAATAAAGATATTTTGCTACATGTAGGCCATCCAGACCCAGTGAACATGTGAGTTGTCATGACAACAATGTAATTAGACATCTCCTGCATTCATACACGTTATATGTACATGTAGCAAAACCTCTAATATTAATGGATAATTCTAGTATTTCATATTTTTATTATCGGCTTGAGGATAAGATTGAGAGAGAGCGTTGACTTACAACCATTACAATTGGAGACACCATAACAAGGCAAAAATTGACTATAATGACCAATTAATAGGCTAACTCCCATCATAGTCAAGTTTTTTTCTCATTCATTGGTGTCTGAAATCATAATGTCAGTAAGTTAACAAGTAAATATTCTGCCTCAGTTTGACATCGCTCCAAAAATAACCAGGAAAAGGCTATTGGGAACAAAATAACGATTGTACAACAGTCAGTGCATGATATAACTTTTATTAAAAAAGTATGACTTCCCCCAGTTGGACTTTCCATTGCTAACCAGAGCCAAACGATACTCTAGGTTAATTTTATGCAAACTACATCCTCATAAGAAGAGTGACTCTCAAGCCAAGGATATCAACAAATGGAGAACCAATAAGGGTCAGCAGTGACAAACAACTATGAGGAGCCTTCCTTTGGTCACAGCTTGTCAACTTCTGCTCTTTGTGTTAATCAGGAGAAGTGGTAAGTGCATTGATATCTCATTTCATAATAACAAAGGCAGATTGCCAAAGGTGCAGCACTGGCTATACTCCCCACTTGCATATTCCATTGAAGGGCATTTTTAGAAAGACCATATTATATGTAGCCATTCGTGGTTTGAAATGTCTTGTTGCTGATGGATAGCCATGTATTGAGGGTGTCTGCGAAGGGCCCACAATCATGTCAAAGTTCACTCAAATTCCATTGAAATGCACAACTGCATCTTCCAATCTATCATTGTTAGTGTTGAAAACAGACCTTAGAATGAAATTCTGAAGGTCCCAGTGACAAACCACATTTGTTCTGGAGGAGTAAAATGCTGTTTTAAAATATCCTTTAAGCCTATTGAATATGCTTGGGAGAAGGGGTAAAGGGACAGTTGTACACCATAGGTATTCTGCATTTGATAATAATCTAAAATGGATATGTTGCCTTGGAGACTAGACGTTATGTTCCAAAATAACATCAATCTTATAATGGTGTTTGAAACCTTTGAGAAAATGGACTGCCAGTTTTTCGCGAAGCCGCGTCAAATATTTGAAAACAGGCTCATATGATTCTTTCTCAAAAACAAGATATTCATTTCAACAAATCCGAATACGTTTCCTTAAGCAGCAACATAACAGTCAGATGTTTTTATGAATCAGTAAAAGTCCAACAGAGCATAAAAACATAAAAAGAAGGTCTCTGGTCTTTTTTCTCCATTTACGTGCCACCACAACTGTTGAACTGGGCAAAATTTATTACCAGTTAAACAAAAAAAAATGCCAAAAACCAAACAGATGTAATCTGACACAACAATTCCACATTTAATACATCAGAAGATGACTATCTGAGATTCTTTCAAAAAATATTCAGCTCTTTATCATTAGTCGCACTTGGTTTTTAATGGCTCCAGCAAAGCATGAACATGGCTTTTCTTAAAATTTCAAAATTTCATTCAAGAATAATGAAAAACTAGCATTTACTCGTGATAAATGGCAGCCAACGAGAACGTATGTTGAGTATGTTGGCCTATAGCATGGATGTTGGAAGTTGGTAAATGAATAATAAAAGTGTAATGAGAGGTAACAGAGGATATAAAACGAATAGATAGTTTGGAATTAAAAAAGAAAGCATGACATTAGAAGACAGATCGTTTTGAGATAGAAAACAATATGCTGGTGAAGGAAGCATTTGTAAATTTGGCAACATGACTGATAGATAAATAGTTGAGCTATTAAATGAGGCACAGGTGTTTAGGTATAGCAATACCTTATGACATGAATCAAACGTAATTGTTGATTTAGTGGTCAACATGTTATGAGGCAAAAGCGAGAGAGAGAAGCAAAATATTAAGAACTGTAAAGACCATGCAAAAATGGTAATTAGCCTACAAAAGAGTTTTGTTCCAAGGCTTTGATGTGGAGTTTTCAAGGAACTGAAAGGTCAAGATTTTAATTGCACTTGAGTCATTGTCTTAAGATTTGATACTTGAATACCACTTAGGACACACAATTACCAAGAAAAATATCACCTTCATTATTTTAGGTAAAATGCATAATGACCTCAAGGACTAATTTCAAAAAAAAAATTCAGCTTCCTACAGGGTGTATAGTATACACCCTGTATAGTATACACCCTGTAGGAAGCTGAATTTTTTTTTGTCTACAGAAAAAGAGGACAGTCACTTTTCTTCTTTTTCACACTCATATAAGTTCAGAATTTGGTGATAAGTCTTAACATAAGAATGGATTTGATAGCCAGCCATATTAGGTCTATTGCAAATATGTTTATTTGTGAATTAGATCACTACAAAAGGAAAAATGCAAGCATGATATGCAAAAGTGCTTGCATTGCTCTAAGCTGAAAAAGGTCGTCCGGTTTTCCTCATTCTTGATAAGAAATTTTTCACCATTTATGGTGCTCGTGAGAGTAGGAATGATTCATGCGTGAGTAGTGGGAGATTAGCTGATGCTACAGCTGCCGATAATTCAATTCAGGACCTGACACTTGGTCTTCAACATGGAGTCATCTGATGACAAGAAAATCACAAAAATGTCTCAAATAAACCATTGACCAGAGTACCGGAATCAATGCAAATGTTTATAATAACATTCTGAAATAATTTGGGGTGCCATGGCATCAGACGAGAAACTCTGTTGTTGGCAAAATCATCTTCCTACAAGATGTAGCACCTGTTCATACTGCAAAGAAGACTCAGGAGTGCCTCAAAACAAGCCTCCTGAGCCAGGTAGAGTACCACCCCATGTCTCCTGAGCTGGTCCCAGTGGATTATTCAGTATGGCCAAATTGTGAGACAGAATCCAGCAAGTTATCGCAACTCTCTCATTAGTTAAAGGCCTCTGCCATGTCTCCATGGGGCAAAATGTTCGTGGAGAGCATCAAACACGCTTTTGCATCATTTATGTCTCATCTGCAGAAAGTTACCACATCAAGGAGTGCGAATAATGTGTAATTTTGCTGTTCTGAATTTACTGTTCATATACAAATCATGTTTTGTTGAATAATGATGCTTGGCACAAAATAAAATGTAAACAAATCCAATTGTGTTGACTGTCCTCTTTTTCTGTAGACACCCTGTAGCACCTGTCCCACATGGTCATTTTCACTCTTTAAAATGGCCAATTTGGGAAATTGTGGCAGGCATATCTACATTTATGCACTAAGTATTGTAATTAGATATATATATATATGTCTATTATTAACTAGTGTTACTTCATAATGGCTTCCATTTCACATAATTTTATTTATATTTAACTATCGGTCTTTGAGCAGAAAAATTCCAAAGATCGTCAGAAGTTGAAGAATTTCAAGATGCTGTCAAATTGTAAATACAAATATGAAAGAAATATTTTTCAGGTCTTCATTACACATGTGGATGTAAGATATGTTACATTTTCATTAAAATCTGAAGACATGATGTGGGAGCTGTTGCACCATTTGGCGCGGAATGGCCCTTGTGTGAAATTTCACAAAAGCTCTGTTTATTTCTCAATTCCTCAAAATGGATTATAGATAGAATTGGGAAGGTTGACAATATTTTTTACCTTAGAGTGAGCATATGTTTTATCCATTTTTAAGGAAGCCTTTTTTAGAGTGTATGGGCCTACCAATTTCAACAAAAAGTTTTAATTAATATGAAAACGTATAGAAGTCATTGAACCATTTGAACCTGTCAGAAAACTGCTTGTCAAAAATATGCTAGCAATACAAGATTAAATCATTTGATTACCACACAGTCACTTATCAATGAGGAATGGTTGGCACATTCTTTTCATTTGGTTCAGTGTTCGTAAATCACCACAGAGCTCTTACTTGCTCAATTTCTCTGTCGGTCAATATCAAGAACTGCCATGACACCTTTAGACAGGCAACAAGGACACCAGCCTCCCATTGTGTTACTGCAATTTCAATTAGTATGAGTTTCTCGGGCCCGTTTTCTCAGTATCCACGTAGTATTTTCAGCTTGTTTGATTGGTCTATCAGCAATAAAACGTCCTCCAAATACCTTGGTTGGACGTACTAAGTTTTGGAAAATATAATATTCTGCTTCAGTGAGCAGCTGAGTTTGGAAGATTAGAATGGAAACAATAACAGTCTCTATCACCACCAGACACGTCAGTGGCCTTGATATACGTTTTTATGGCATTCAAATTAGATTTATGCCATGTAATTCAGTGTCTCAACCAATTACATGAACTATATTTGCTACGTTGCACTGTCCTTTTACAGAAACTCATACTTCTTGAAATTGCAGTAAGTGCAGTTTCGATTGATTCTGAAGACAGTCTCCCACACATTATGGGGTAGTTTCAAAACACACAGATCAGAAGAGAATAAAATTGGAAACCATTCAAACCAAAAACCGAAGCACGAAAGGTGTCTGACAACTTACTTCGACATCTTTGACTCGTGTTTTGATTCCCCGTGTCTGTTTGTGTGCACCACACAATAAAAAGCACAACGACCTCTGAATATCCAATTAAAATATCTTATCATTTGCAGATGCATAATATATCCTTTTTTTTTGTCTCTACGAACCCACTGAACCTGTAATTGAGCCTTTGGCTCGTCGATAAAGTGATTAATAAATATGTTTAAACCAATAAATCCAATTTGGCAATTGTGTTAATAGTAGGGTAAACTCAACCTTCTGGGAAGAAAACATTGGGCAACTGGTGTTTTTGTCCAGTAGTAGATGTGTGTATGGCCATCACTAACATCAGTGATGTAGTTGGGGCCAGGACACCCGAGACCGAGGCAAGGCCAAGGATTTGGTATCCGAGACCAAGCCAAGCCCAAGACCATCAAAATATGGCCCCACATCAACCAACTAAGTAACAACCTGAAAACATGCACCTTTGATGATTGTGGCAGAACAACCATGATTGTCTAAAGCAATTCAATGTATAGATTTACTCTTGGTATTCTTTTTTAAGTGCGTAAATTGGACTTCGGAGAAGCATCCTACTGCTTCTGCATGCCATTATTTTTTCAAGGTTTATAATTCAATGACTTTGTTGAGTTTCCAGTGTGCCAGACAGCAGTTCCAGTGGGCTGTTTCAATGAGACATGCCATGAGTGGACCTTTTTCTGGTGGGGTCCAGGCCAAGAATATGCCAGGCACAGTGCAACCAGCTGTGCTCAGTATTGCTCCCAACAGAAGTTCCTCTACGCAGGGATGACCGTGAGTTTGCCAAATAAATCCAAAACTGTACATTACCTCTTCTCTATAGAGCACACATTTTTGGCAAATTTATCTATTAAATGTGAATAGTAATACATTCTTTAGGATGTGTTACTATCCTCTTCAGTGGCTACTAAGAGGTTATGGAGGACGAAAAATGTCATACGATAAATATAAACCTCATTGCCACTATTTTGCACCCACTGATCAGAAAGTTTTTTCCAATGCATGCAACAATGATTTCTCTTACTTGGCTCTGATACTGGTTACCTTATTGAATCATTGACTGAACTAACTGAGCTGACATGGTTAAGACGATAGAATGCGGATATTGTTCACAATACGCCAATGACATATACATGCTTTCCTAAATTTTGAAATAATTACCATCCAGGGAGGCATGGGACTGGACTGCCACTGCGGCAATGGTGCCTATGACATCTATGGAGCATCAGGTGCTTGTGGTGCGTGCCAGCAAAGAGGAGAAGCGTTTGGTTGTGGAAGATCAGGTGGAGACCCTAACAGACTTGTGTTTGTTTACAAAATAGGTAAGACAAACTGTGATTGTTACAGATTTGAAATTTTTTTTGTACTGCAGGAGAACCCTGCATTGCATGAATAGTGGGCCAAAACAAAGGCTTCCACAAAAATGTTTTTGTTTACGTTTCTAAAGGAATCAATATTCATAAATTGAGCTAAGATTGATGGTTAAGTAAATTTGGCAATTAGAATGATTTAGTGTGACTATAATCATTCTTTTGGACACAATTTCTTTCTGACAAAATACTAACTTTATATATTACACATAAATAGCGCATCATTGCGGGACCTTACCTGTATGGAATCCTGGCGCCCAGATTGTTAAAACATCGGTCCATCATTCAAAGATTATTTTTCCACAGTTAAACCAGCAGATATATTTTAGTTCTATTGAGTATGTAAATTAAGACAAACTTTGAAACCTTCAAATAGTTTAATATTTTCTTAATTACTCCACCTGGCAGAGTATTGTGTGGAACAGATTTTTGAATGATTTCACCTTCTGTGTTTGCGGGTTTGTGAGTCAGTTCCTGCGAACAATACTCAATGGATTTAGATTTCCTTTGGTACGATCCTGATTAAATTTGGTGGCTGTGGGAGCTTTTGGTGGACCACAGTTAAAGAAATTTGAAAAAAGCCTCTCTCACCCTGCACTGCAGCAATATAGATATTGTGCTCAGCATGAGTCCGAATTTGAAGGTAACTTGAGGTATGCAATCCCTCAGCACTCATTCTTGTTGTATATTTCAGAACCACCAGTAGAAGATGTTGATGAAAGACGTGTTGGCTGTTGGACAAGCAGCCATGCTCCCAATGTCATGGCACCTCTGGCGCAATTCTCTGACCTACCAGCAAATAACTTGACAGTGGACGCCTGCATCAACAAGTGCCGCGAGTCATCGCAGAGATACTCTGGGCTTTATGTAAATATCTTCTGTACTTTTCTCCGCAATGAGTCTCTATTAAATAGCCTTCATCCTTGTGGTAAATTTCAAATAAGTAGAATTGCCAATGGGAGCATGGAGCAGTGATAAGGACAAATTTATCAGTAACGTATCATTAAGTATATTTGTTCTAATTTTTATACTCATAAATACCTAGCTACATTCAAAGATTCATTTGAATTGTCTTGAACTTAATCTTCACAGGCAGGCAGAGAATGCTGGTGTGGAAGTGACCTGCAGTGGGAACATGCTGGTCAATCACCTGTTCATACAGCCCAATGCAACATCCCATGCCCAGGCAACAGCACAGAGATGTGCGGCGGAAGCAATTTTATAAACATCTTCAGGTCAGGTAGGTAGGCTTATATTCATTATAAATTTTGATCAAAGATGTCTCTTGTTCCTTTAACTGGAGGGTGCATGGAAAAAAGAAATTCAACAGACTCAAAATGAAATTATCAACCCATAAATTGCTGACACAGTGTGACTGACTTTACCATGAGGTTTGTGATATACCAATTGAAAGAAGAAACTTACTTCAGTTAAGTTTTATGCGAATTCGTCCACATACTAGGTTGTCTCACACAATACTCAGTCTAATTGACTCAATGGAGACTGAACAGTGAACGGGTTACTGCAGTGCATTGACATACACTTGAGGACAAAATTATTAGCCACTCTCTAGGTATACACCCTTTAATTTCATTTTTCTCAAGATTGAGGTATGAAAGACCTACCATATTGTTTTCACCTAAACTCAATTTCTATTGCATTTCCATTTCAGAAGGTTAATTGTTCCAAAAATTTCAAAAGTAGTCTAGATAATTAACTGAACCCAAAATTTGCCTGCCGAGGTCAAAAATTAATAGCCTTCTGATGCTACCATTTCCGGTTGTCTTCTGCCTGCTTTTAAATGCTTTATAACACTCCTGGTTGTCAAATAAAGTGTTCAACTCATATCAAACACAGGCTTTAGTTTCCTTTCTCCTTAAAATTCATTGATAGCCCACAAATTAATGATCTTATGGTACACAACATGGCCACATACAAAATAGAAGAATATAAAGTCAGCGTCCTAGGCTAATAGAAAAAATCATGATGTGTACTAGAAGATCATTAATTTTGGGACCGTTATTAAAAATAAAGAAAGAAAGGACCTTAAATTCAGAATCTGAGATGAGTTGAAAGCTTTATTTGATAACCAGGAGTGTTATAAAGCATTTAAAAGCAGGCAGGTCACAGGTGATACCACAGAGATGGTAATTTTGTCCTCAAGTGTAGTTCCAAGCTGGCAATATATCCTCAAGTACATAATTGATCTTCGGAGTGTCGGGATGGTACATACGGACTTCCAGGGAGGGCTTGTCAACCCTGCAAATGTGAGAATGACGGTGTGTGTGAGAAGGGCACTGGTAAATGTCCTGGACCTTGCACTGAGGGATATGCTGCAATGACATCTGGAGGACCCTGTTTGGGTGGGCACTTTAAATGAACAAAAGAGGAAAATAAGCAAGCTTGTGCATTATATTTTGCATGTTGAAGACATAACAAGTACATCAATGGATGAAATGATTTATATTTTTCAGAATGCCCCGACCACTATTACGGAAAACATTGCAACACAACATGCAATTGTGAAGTTCCTTGCGACAAGGTCACTGGCCGCTGTGAAGGGCAATGCAAAGCTGGATGGAGGAAGCCTTACATAGCTGGTCCTTGCTCCAATGGTAAAATTTATCGTCTCATTCAGTTGTAATATGCTGCCAAGCAATACCATATTGTCTGGCTTGGAATTGATTTATTAAACTGCATAAACTGAGATTCAATTTTAACATTTCATCCTCATCTCATTGCCAGTATCTACCATGCCATATGCGCAAGACAAATTTTAGATAATCAGAAATAAATTAGCATCTGTCTAAAATTTCCAATATATGCACAGTAGTCAGTAAAATGAGCAACAACCTTTTTTGAGGAGTTTCTCAACGTTGTTGTTGATTTAGGGGATAATGTGTTATAATACAACTTGGTATCAAAGGGAAAGGTTGCGGGTGTGCTCTTCATGTGGATAGTAACTGTTACCTTTAACCAATATGACACTTTAGAATGCCCTGAAGGATTTTATGGCCAGGGCTGCTATAAAAACTGCAACTGTGATGCCAAATGCTTAAAGTCATCAGGACAGTGCCTTGGAGATTGTAGTGCAGGATGGACGAGGCCTAAGGAAGGGGAACCATGCTCGCAATGTGAGTTTGCTCAACTACTCTAAATGATTGAAATCAGGATATTTCCAATAGCAAACAGATTTAATATCCTGATTTCAATCATTTAAACAGATTAATATTCCAATGGTAGAGGAAAAACAACAATACATTACATATCTATACATAGCTGAGACTTTTCGCATATACTTGTACGTGTTGCATTGCAGCATTGACGCCAGTACTTGAACCAAAAACAACAACAACGACAACAACAGGACAGCCAACAGTCATACTAAATGAAGGTGAGTATAACCAAACTTACTTTAAGTACTGCACCACATAACCATCCTATACCAGAAGAATTTAGTTATTTCTATTCGGACAAACTTCAGGCTCCAACGACAAGGAAAAGAAGGGGAGTTCCAAAGGTGTATCTATAGGAGCTGGAGTTGGGGCTGTTGTCCTTCTGGCTTTGATTGTTCTCATGATCGTCTTCATGCGAAGAAGAAGGTCAGTGGCGATTTAATGTTTCTTGTAATACAAACACGTTAAATTTTGAACATATTCCCATTTGGTGAAAGTAATGAATTTTGCAATCTGATTATGACCTTTCAGACAAAAGCTAATACAAGCCAGGGGCGTGAAACATGAAGACACTGCTCCTACCAGTAAGTATAACAAAGGGCCCGGTGTCTGATTAATAGTCAATGGAAAATAATGTGAACAGAGTGAGTGAGTTTGTGTTTTACGCCCCATCAGCACCGGTGTGGGCTATTTAGATGCAAAGTAATGTGAACAGAAACTTAAAACTTACAAGCTTGTCAACATGATTTAGAAAGCCCAATCTTGTGACGCTTATTTCAAGTCTAACTTTGAATTAAATGGTTTTTTGGTGTAGTAAGGTGAACAGAAGCACAATGTCATGTATCATTGACCGTGTCAATATACACCGGTCACTAACAGTTTACCTTTAATTCCCCCAAGAAATCAGATCTAATTACAAAAAATGTATACCAATACATTTATAAAGCTACCTCATGCTCAGTTGCGAAAAAAGTAATTCATAGCAGTTGGAAAAGTTACATGTGACTTCTTTTCGACAGCAAGGCCACCGGTCTTAGCCATTGGTGATTATGAATATGTGATCAACACACTGCATCCAGTTGGACAGCTGATGCAAGTCATGAAACAGAAGAATAAAGAGGAGGACCCTTTTTACGAGGAATTCCAGGTTAGTTCTTTAATAGCAATGTAGTTTCATAACCTTATGCTAGCTTATGCTTTAAAGTTACAGACCCTACTGCCAGTAGAGCATATGTATTATATAAACAGTTCAACAAAAATAAGCCCCCCTTCACGAAAACTTGAATATCTCTAAGACCTCTTTTCTGATTTCTGACTGGGTGTGGGTGGTAGGCCTGAAAGTTGACCAGGTGGTAGGTCTGTAATACTATATTGACATTCACATTGTGTCTGTGTATATGTAGCTTGAGTGCTTCATTTTTGTCTGAGCCAGTAGACCCTGAGTGCATGTAGTAGCCATGTACCCCTCTTTTCACAAATTCGAAGTATTAATTGGTTTGTCCAAACACATTCACCAAATAGTGATCTAACTCCACCCAAATTATTTCTTATATCATCCGAGGAGCCTAAACAGTAAAAATGTCACATAAGAAGTCCTCAATTGTCTACCAAATGTTTGAGAATCAAATTTTCTCCCATCACTTGAAGTATACTCAGCTAGTGGCTCATCCGCATGGTGAAATTGGTAATCAATATAAAGGTACAAAGTATTTTAAAGAAAAGCATCCATTTTCGAAATGATGGCCCTATTTTTCATTAAACAATAAGAGGTAAATGTCCATGGTATTAAAAGATCATTTTATTGGTTTTGGGGACCTTTTCCGGGCATTTCCTAATAATTTGGCTACTTCATGGCATAATTCCTCACTGTATCAATGGAATTGGATAAAATTACCTAGGTATTAGCTCTATGTATCAAGGATATAAACATAACTGAATTTATTTTGGAGATATCATAAAATACACGACTTGCCTAATAATGTGGAACTCGCTGTATACAAGAAAATAGCAAATGACAATGAAGAAGCTTATCATAGGATGAGCTCTTTTTGTTAAAATCAGTTTCTTGTTACAGCAGTTGAATAAGCATTTCTCGAGCTAGTTTTCTATCGACATTCTTAGAACTAAAGGCTAAAATTGAACCTTTCAAGGTTGAATAGCTTGATAGAGATATGGCACCCAAAAAGGCTCCTAAGTCAACCTTTAAAAAGGTTCTTCACATGGAACCCTAACAAGGTTCAAAGAAGAACCTCCATGCTAAGAAACTTATGTTTATTAAAACAGCTGAAACGTAACGCAAATAAAATTACGTAGGAAATATTTTCTCTTCAGAATCTTCCGAAACACAACCCTGCCATTTCAGCAAACAACTTGGGAAATATCAATCCAAGTGAGTATATCTTATTAATTAGTCTCAAACATGCCTATTAAGGTTAACAATACTGAAAAAGTGATATCCGATAGACTATTTAGTTATCTGGCTTTTTCATGAAAAATGGCTTTCTGTCCTTGTAGTCGTAAGAGCATGACCCTTACATTTTAAGGGGCAGGCCTGGAGTTTTCCTGAATGGAAAATTATTTCACGGTAGCCACAACCGCAGTTATTAATTGTGATATTGCCAAATATTTGCTTCTAACTCAAACAACATCCTGTTAAGAAATGTTCCCACCAGAAATAATTTATTCCAAGATGAGATAGAAATAATGTATTTATTTCATACTAATTGAGCAAGAAAAATTCATTTTTTAAAAAGTAGAAGAAAACCTCCCCCCCCCCCCCCCGGCCTGAAAATTTCATTGGTTGTCACCTACGTGTACATTGATCGAAATGGGGTGGAACTTAAGAAGCTGAGCCCGCTTGGAAAAAACTGGGGGAGCACTTCTCCGCTACAGCTTTCCTAAGGATCAGTGGTGAAATTAAAATTATCGTGTTCAATTTTTCAGTCCTCCAGGTATTTTTAGCCAAAATAATGCTCTGGAGGCAGAGTTCTTTCCCCCTTTAAAAACTTGCAATTGCTGGCTGCTGCTGTGCCAGCCAGTAGTTTCCATAATATTTTTTCCATTTCCACCACTGGTCACGTAACACAGGAACATAAAACATTTTTCTAGTGTGTGTAAAATGTCAATCATAATATTTCGAATAAATCCATTGTTAAATTTAATGTTTATGAAAAAGTAGAACTTTCTTTTTTGCATTACAGACAGTGGAAACAGGGTCATCTTACAAAATTCAAAGAGGAATTGCTATATCAATGCTTCTTATATAAAGGTAAATAGTGAACATTGGACATTGGATATTTTAAAACCTAAAAAAAAAATTAAACTTGTTGGATAGTAATCTCAATGCAAACCATTTGATCTTTAATCTGTTCACAGAATTACAAAGGACAAGCAGCTTACATAGCAGCACAGGGTAAGTCTGAAATTTCAATCATCAGTATCATGCCTTCAATCTTATCAGCCTGAATACATGGAATTTGGTATGTCCTACAATGAATTCCCTTAAGTTCTAGTGATTTCAATTATTACGCAGGGCCTCTTTCTTCTAATGTGGATGAATTCCTGCAAATGGTTTGGCAAGAAAATGTCTCAAAAATTATAATGGTCACAAATTTATTTGAAGAAGGAAAGGTGGGTGCTGCTGTCATGGTAAGATTTCTTTTTCATAATTTTCCTATCCTGATTCCCAAATTACAATTTTATCAAAGACAGAAATTATGTAAGACAATATTCACTTGGAATCGATAGATGATCGACATTTAATCATGTAATGTAAGAGGCAAAAATGTCTACATACAGTGCCGCCTGTAAGTAAGTGAAACGCTTGACATTGTACCATTGCATCAACGCTAAACATCCTCAGGGAAACAAAGTGGGTCATAAAGGCCGATGTGCCACCCTTCCCTATGTTTTAACATTGGGCTTGCGTTTCACTTACTTATCAAAGACTTTGACCCATACCTAACTCCAACTACAGCAAAGAAAACTTGCTGCTATTTTTATCTCACATGCTCACATATCGGCCTTTATGACCCAAAATGTTTTCCTCTCATCGGATGAGAATTTGTCCTTCCAGAAGCATTTTGGTTAAGGATGTTTAACATTGATGCAATGCCACAATATCATGCCTTTCACTTACTTACAGGCGGCACTGTAACCTAGGTTCAAGGCTTGTTTGTCAATAAATTTCTGACCTTTGTTAAAAAAATGTTGCACTCAAGGAAAAATGTGAGCAGTACTGGCCGAAAGAAGATGGGTCACCAGAAGTTGTCAGAGAAATTGTGTTGAAGAAAACGGATGAAATCATGTTTCCTGATTACGTTGTTAGAACATTCATGGTTACCAAGGTAACTATGATGTTAAATACAGTATAAACCTACTGAACATATTATATATATGATACTTTTTCAAAATTCTGTATGTAACATAATTTCAAACATTTTTACAGGGTAGGGAGTCAAGACAAGTGAAACACTTCATGTTTAGCGACTGGTCAGACCTGCAAAGCCTGACATCTACTTCATCAGTTCTCAGTATGATGGAAATGGTGAGGAATGAGGAGGTTGAGGATGGAAGTCTTTACTATAATGACGGTCAATCCATTTCACCCTGGTTGGTTCACTGCAGGCAAGTACTTTTTTATTATTAACACAACAAGAACATCAGACAATTTGTGCTTGACTGACATGAAATCTGTGTGAAAGGACATATATTACATATCCTCCATCTTTTAATACTTTATTTGAAAATACCAGTTGAATATGACAAACAATCTATTGTTTTAAAAAGTGATGGAGTAGGCAGAACTGGCACCTTCATAGCCTTGGATTACCTGCTGGATCAGGCAAAGGCCGAGGCACAAGTGGATGTCGGCGAGTGTGTTTACAAACTGAGAGAGCAGAGATACAATATGGTGCGATCTTTGGTAAGCGCTACTGATTAACAATATCAAAATTTTATTTAGTGATTTGGTTGACTTGCATGGTTAACATAATTTCTACATTGCATTGCAGGACCAATACCATTTCATATACAAAACACTGCTAAAAGCTCTTGTGATAGGACCCACATCAATAGCTAGCTCCAATTTTGAAGACTACAAACTTTACTTGCAGTATGAGGTGAGCGAAAATCAAATCTGCAAAATATACAATTCATCCATGTACCTGCCCCCAGCAAGCAGGCAATTGCAGGTTCACTTTATATAAAACATTGGGAAATGTCTGACAGCTGAGTTAAGACCATAGCACTGCATAGTTGAAGCCTTGTGTTACATAAATGCTGGATCAAGTACAGAGTGGGGGATCCAAGGGTTCTCTCCCCCCTAGACCATTGAGACGAATAATTACATTTTGAAGAAATACCCAGAAACATGGGCCAACAAATGCTGAAGCATGTCCGCCCCCTTCCCCTTAGACTACTCTTGTCTGGATCCACTATTGGTAGAAGCCATATATTAAATAAAGGCCAAAAAGCCCAGATAATTGTCAATGAACATCCTATTTCAATTTTGTGTTCTGTAATACTAAAAAAATAACTGAAACCTGTTATGTTTATTCTCTAGGCTCTTGAGGTTCTAAAACCAAACCAGAAGAAAACAGAAATAACAGACGCCATGAAACCAGAAAACAAGGAAAAAAACAGATCTGCTGAATTTGTACCAAGTGAGTGTATTATAAAAGAATTAGCTCTCCATTTCATGTAACTGAGGGTATGAAGCAGGGAAGTTTGTTATCCCCTGCCCTTTTTAACATCTTTATTAACGATCTTTTGATTAATCTCCAAAATGCGAATACAGGAGTGAAAGTTTTCGATTACAAAGTTAATACATGTGTCTATGCTGATGATGTGACAGTATTGAGTTCAACTGCTCCAGGTCTCCAGTCTCTTATCGATATGTGTACCTCCTATGCTAAAAGGTGGCAGTTTAATTTTGGCCTTAAGAAAACCCAAGTTTGTACCGTGGGGAAATGCCCTTTAAAAGACCCTCCCAAATTTACTCTAAATTCTAATGAAATTTCTACACAAGCAGACTTGGAGATACTTGGTGTCAAGTTTAACTCAACTGGCAAATACACCTGCCAGGTGAACAATAGAATAAGTGCCAGTAGAAGTAGCCCTGGACCCCTGGGGACAGGGGTCATGGATCCTCCCATTGGAAAATCGTGAGATTTGAAAGACAGGGTTTGGGAGAATCAAGATATCTAAAAATGTATGTAAAACACGCTCATTTCAATTATACCACCTAAAAGTATACAAAATGTCCTACTGACAGCACCTATTTCTACATCTCTACATGTAAAAATAACTGGACACTCACCCTGTGAAGTTGAAGAATGATTTTTTTCTTTATACATTGAACAAATGGCGTCTTCCCATTGGGTGAGAGAGAGTGATGTCATAACAAACGTTTATGATGTCGTAGGTTATTTTAGTGATGTCACAATGGTGACATCACACACCAAAGTGAGGCTGATGGATGTCTCTCAATTATTTTTGACATTTCTCTAATTTAAAAGTAATTTTTACCATGCCAATCTTTGCGAAAATGCCACCAAAACTAGTGCCGTCAGTAGTAAAATATGTGGGCTGCTCAAATCCAAAATTTCATAAAATTCTGATAAGAATTGTTTAATCTAGACCACTTCTCCCAATACCATGTCAAAATCTCAAGATTTTGAATGGGACGACCCATGACCCATGCTACGCATGGTTCCCAGGGCTACAGTAGAAGGAGCATGTATAAACTAGCTTCTGTTGGGTTCCAATACCCTGGTCTTCATACTTCTGTTAAATCGTATCTTTGGAAAAGTGTTTGCTGTCCAACAATGTTGTATGCCATGGATTGTATTCCACTCTCTCGGTCTGACATTTCTCTGTTAAAATCAGCTCAAGGCAGTATTATTTAAAAAAATGTTATTGGTCTAAGTAAAAGGCACCATCACTCACAGTTACTGAATGCTCTTGAAATCCCCTCGGTATCCGATGTCATTAGAAAGAACTCTTCTAGTTTCTACAATAGATCGAGCTTTTAATGTTGAGTCACCTGTGCAGCAAATTCAAGCCAGGTTTTTGTCATATTATTTGTTAACTGGCAAAACTATTAAAAATACATTGTTAGAAAAAATTACCTCACAAGGTCTTAGCCCTCTTGAGTGTATATATAAATATGGTAAAGTAAAATTTCAATTTGATTGTTATGGCGTGTCTGATTCCATTAAATATTTAGCATTGCACGATAATTATATTAAGCCATGGGCCACAAATTTACTTACTCAGTCATTTTAGCTACCTGTGATTTTATGAAGTTGTGATTCTAATGTTCTTATGTACTGCTTTTATCAACTATTTTAACCTTATACATGTTATTTTGTGTTTACATGTTATATATATATATATATATATATATATATATATTTCCTCAAATATGGGGGCTGAATAAAGAAAAAAAAAAAAAAAAAAAAGAATAAATGGATAATAATGGATAAATGCTATCAGCAGTACTACAATAACAAAAAGTTCTCTTACTTATTTACAGGCAACCAGTTTAGACCCACATTTAAAACAAAATACAAAGGCTCAACTGGATACATCAACGCAGTGGCAGTGAAGGTAAATACACTGTATAGGGAGAAATGGTGAGGAGGGTAGCCTCAAAATGTTCCATCAATGACCTGCTGGCTCTGGTGTAATAGTAAATGGAGAGTCAAAGATTGCTGAACACGGAACCCAAAATTTGATAAAGTTTGGACATTGATAAACGATTCCAAAGATAACTGAAATAAACAAATAATAGTGCTGATTTCTCAAAAAATATGAGAATGATTCCTCTAATCTATGTCAAAGTTGGGAATTACTTCGTTAGGCATACATTTTTATTTATACTGATGATTCGAATTTGGATATAAGATAAAATAAGTGTCAGAAAAATTAGATTTCACATAAAATTAAAGCGACACTAAGATTAGGAAATATTTGTCCAGATTAAACATATAATAAATTAATCACATAGAATGCAATGAACATTGATTAATTCAATGAAATATTCTCTTTTGTGAAAAACTAAACATGTTTGACAGTATTTCTTGATTTCAACACAGGGCTACAAGACAAGGTTTGCCTTCTTAGCCACCCAGCTCCCCTGGCTAGTACAAGGCAAGACTTCTGGTGCATGGTGTTTGACTACAGGTGCCCGGTGATTGTGGTGCTCCAGTATTTGGAAAAGGTGAGACCAGCTCCGTCAAACATTCACCAAATGAAAAGCTGAAAAGATTTTATTTAGTTTAGCGAGGATAATAAGCTGAATTTCAGTTTCAATTTTCTAGAGTTTGCAGTCTCTCTGTAGTACAATGTGTTTCTTTTATAATTTAACCAGTGATATGACAGACTATGAGATCGATCTTTGAACTGTTTGCTTTCCAGGACATTTACTGGCCTCAGAATATAGGGGAGTCCATCAGCTTTGGAGAATTCACTGTCAAGTGTTTGACCAAACAACTGATAGACCAGCACAACATCAATGAACTGACCCTGACCGTCAGGCACAAATCAAGGGTGAAAATTTAAATTATTATTGTTATGACAAAAGACATTCAATTTTTTCCCCATGCGGATGAGCGACAAATTTTTTTATCAATTCTAACATCATGTGGCACACATGTGGCATGTGTGTCTTGTGAGAAAGGAGGAACCAGCATTTTCAGTTAAACGGTTTTATTCATCGATAAAGCTTAGCCATAAAGCCTAAAAAAACAAGAAATACATACCATTAGCAATGTCCTAATTTATAGTATAACAAAACTATATAATGTATGTAAAAGATAATGATTAATTAAAATTATAAAACACTTACCCGGATTGGGCTGTTACTAGCTTGCTGGTTCCTCTCAGTCTGAGGAGGTGACCTGATTGCTTTGGCTCAGTGGTCAGCACTAATCCTCTCAGACTCAGAGGCCAAACAACATGAACACTTTTGGTTAACAATAGAAATGAATGGGGGAGAATATATATATAATTAGTGAGTGCCACACATACCCTGCGTTTCAGAAAGTTGTCTTCAAGTATAACCAATGAGAAACAAGAAACTATAACATATGAAATTTAAACAAATTGTAAGAAATATACCACCGTCCGTCAGTATATACAGTCGCCTACAGTTCGTAAGTTAAATGGTCGTCAACAATACAAAACAAAGATTTATCACCTTTATTCTCGTAGCCATAATCAAAGTACAATAATCAAAGTACAATAATCAATAAATTGCTTAATACTAAATGAACAAATAACAAACACAAATTAAGTTCAGTTATTCTTTATTCATTTATTCCACAGAACCAATTTTGTTTAACACTTGCTGTAAAATATTCATTTTACAATTCAAAACATAATCACAACTACGTTGCCTTTCTGGAGCTCTTCTGTTTCTCTTGGATCTACGAAGTCTTGGTTCCGAAGGAGGTGTTCCTTCTGGTAGACCTTCATCATGTCCTGATCTAGAAGATCTTCTCTGACTTGGTGGCTGTTCTGGGGTTTGACGCTGATCTGGGCGAGGAGGAGGAGTTCTGATTGTAGCTTGGTCTGGAGTTTGTTGTCTCGTAGATGGCTGTAAAGGGGCCTGAATTTCCGTTTCCGGCTCTTCCTCTGATGACTCTTCAGAGACACTAGACTCTTCAGACGATGTCTGCTCTGGTTCCTCTCTTCTCCTTCGCTGCTGTACGACAGGTTTCTTCTTTGTTCGCTGACGAGTGTTCGGCCTTTCAAACTCTGAATCTGAACTACTACTCGAGCTGCCACAACTGGCACTGTCCACATTCTCACTTTCTTCTGTCTCTTCACGATGTCTAGATTTCTTCCTTCCAGTAGACTTCTTGTTCTTCTTATCTGTACTTCCATCCGGAATATGTCCAAGTGGTAGAAGCAGATTACGATGTAACCTTCTCTTCTTTGCCTTCTTGTTGCCTTCTTCTTGGATGTCGTACACAAGATAGTCCTTGGAGGGAATTCCAACGATGACATGAACCTTCTCTTCCCACACATGGTCTAACTTGTGGGGTCCTTTGTGTCAGAGTTTCCTCTCTCATGCCGTCTTGTTGCTTGAAGTGAAGCTCGATCGTAGGCCTCTTTCAATGAATCCTGGACACTCTTGATGTACTGATGGTAGTCACTGTTGCTATCCTGAGTTCCTCTGATGATATCTGCAGGTAGTCGAGGCTTGCGACCAAACATCAGTTGAAATGGAGAATATCCAGTGGAGTCATGCCGGGTGCAATTGTACGCATGCACAACATAAGGGACATGCTCCTTCCAGTTGGCCTGGTCTTCTTCAAACAAGCAAGCAAGCATATTTAAAAGGGTTGAATTAAAGCGTTCAGCTTGCGCATTCCCTTGAGGATGGTAAGGTGTGGTGTGACTCTTGGAGATGCCCAGTAGACGGCACAGCTGCTTGATGATATTAGACTCAAAGTTGGTACCTTGGTCAAAGTGGATACGCGTAGGCATTCCATAATGGTTGATGATCCTGTCCAGTAACACTCTAGCTGTGGTCTTCGCAGTCTGGTCTTTGGTTGGTACTGCCTGAGCATATCTCGTAAAGTGATCAGTCATCACCAAAATACTTGAAAATCCGCCTTTTGACTTTTCCAAAGACAGAAAGTCCACACACAGAAGATCCATTGGACCAGAAGACTCTAGTCGACCCATCGGTGCAGTCTGTACTTTGGATTTTCGTCTAACACAAGCATCACAAGCTCTGATGTAATCGGATGCAAACTTTTCCATTCCTGGGAAGTAGTACCTATCTCTGAGCAGTTCCAGGGTTCTGTCGACACCAAGATGTCCAGTCTTGTCATGGAGTTGTTCCAGAACTTCCTGTTGTAGACTCTTCGGCACAACAAGTTGACAAACATCATTTCCATCTCTCTTGACATGACGCTGAAGCAAACCGTCATCATCAATAGACAATCTGGATCGTTGTCGCAACAAGGCAAGGGCATAGCTAGAAGAAGCATCTTTCCGCAGGCCATCCAGAGCTTCTATGACTTCAATGATGTCTTGGTCTTCTTTCTGTTCATCTTGCCATGTATCCAGATCCCAATGTCCAGTGACTGACATACTAAGGCACACTTCAGGAGGCAAGGATGAGCAATAGGCTGACGCAAAATGTTCTACAAGCTGGCCTTGACAAACAGCGTGAATAGTGGATGAGATCAGCTTCTTCCATGTGTCAACTGGAATCCTTGACAAAGCGTCTGCATCCCTGAGGCTTGCCGCTGGCTTGTAATGGATGTCAAAATCATAATCGCAAAGTGCTGCTGCCCATCGCTGACCACATGCATCTAGCTTCGCACTCTTCAAGACATACGTCAATGGATTGTTGTCTGTTTTGACGATAAATGTTGCTCCCCTGAGATAGTCCGCAAATTTCTCAGTAATGGCCCACCTCATTGCCAGAAATTCCAGTTTATGAGCTGGGTAGTGACGCTCACTTTGGGTAAGGCATCGGCTGGCATAGGCAATAACTTTCCCATCCTGATCGGCCTGGTATAAGACCGCCCCAAGTCCCGAAGAAGTCGCAGAATCGGTGTGTAGCTCGAAGGGTCTTGTGAAATCGACGTAGGCTAGAACTGGTGCCTCTGTAAGTGCCTTTACCAGGGTATCGAAACTCTCTTGCTGAGCATCCCTCCACTCAAATGGGGGAAGTTTGCGTCCTTTCTTGGGTACTGACTGTCCTTTGGGTGATTTCTTCTTGGGTTGCTTTGGGCCACGCAACAGTTCTTGAAGCAGTTCACTGTGGTAAGCGAACTGAGGGATAAATCTTCTGTAGAAACTGGCGAAGCCTAGAAATCGCTTGACTTCTTCATGACTCTTGGGAATCGGCCAGTTCCTAACAGCTTCAATTTTCTCATGGTCCGTTGCCACATTGTCTCTGGTCACCCAATGACTAAATACTTTATCCGGTCCTTGAACACGTCACATTTCTTTGCATTTACCTTCAGTCCGCAATCTCGCAGTCTTCTCAGGACACTTTCTAGCTTCTTGAGATGGTCTTCAAAAGAGTCCCCAAACACGATGATATCGTCCAAGTACAGAAGACAGTTAGAAAGGTTGTCCGAGCCCATGCATGCTTCAATCATTCGTTGAAAGGATGCTCCCGCATTGCATAATCCGAATGGCATATGGATAAACTGATAGAAGCCTAGCGGTCCTGCTGTAAAGGCTGTCTTCGGTCTATCGGCTGGCTCTACCTCCATTTGCCAGTAGCCGCTCTTTAAATCCAAACTCGAAAACCATTGAGCACCATTCAGTCTGTCAAATATGTCCTGTGGCCTAGGGATGGTTTGTGCATTGCGAACTGTCATCGAATTTAGGCGTCTGTAGTCAATGCAAAATCTTAGCGATTGATCCGGTTTCCTAACTAGGACTATAGGTGAAGCGAATGGAGATGACGACTGCTCTATCACACCTGCATCTAGCATCTGTGTCAAGTGTTGCCTGACCTCGTCCCACATTGCAGGAGGAATGCGCCTATATGGTTGACGAAATGGCTGCGCTCCTTCGGTCAGGTGAATCTCATGTTGATGTCCTTTGGCACGGCCAAGATCAAAATCATGCATGGAGATGGCTTCTTGATTCCGCTCCAACATCTGAGTCACTTCATCTTGTTGATCAGTAGACAAGTGTTGTAGCTTGAATAAATCTGACACTGTAGAGCTGGCTGAAGAAGAATTGGCCTCTTGTCGCACTGCTGGTACAACGCTGGCTTCTTCCATCTTGCCCATCACGGTGTTATCAGGGATAGTCACATCTACCTGGCTGAGGTTGACCACCTGTAACATCAGCTGCTGGTCTGCCTCACGAAGAACAGTCGGGTGAGAATCAGATCTCCTGGCAGTGTCACACCATCACTTGACACAAGCATTGACAAATTTTTCTGTAACGGAAAAGACAAATCATTAGTATCAATTTGACTTGAAACAAAATTGTTAGAAACAGCAGAAATTGTAACACCTTCCTTACAAATTACATTCCAACTCTTAAGATTAACATCATTATTTACAGAATGTTGGAGATTCAAACATTTAAAAGTTAATTTCCAAGGCTTAGGAACACGATACTTCTTCCAATTATCAAAACCGAACGTACCTAACAAGTTCTCTTTGCAAAAGTGTCGCAAAATATTTGTTCCAAGCAGCATTGAAATTCCTTGTTGAAAGGGGTTTCTTACACGACCAAAAGTGGAATTTGAACTTCTCTCCTTGATCCGATGACATAGCGCGGCAATCTCACGGAAATCTCAACATAACCTCTGTAAGGCAATTTGTGACCGCCTGCCACCTCAATGGAGATCAAGTCACCAATGTCTTTAAGGACTGCATGACGTTGAAGGTACTTGGTAAAGTAAGTATCACTAACAATGCTAACCTGTGACCCTGTATCCAACAAACATTTACATCTACGACCAAAAATATCAATATTGGATTCACATCTTGGTCCAACTAAGTTGCTACGCATGTCATTAACAAAATTGGGGCTGACATCGGCATCACCATTGCCAACATGCACATGCCCCGCAGCACACGTCGACTTCAGTTTAAGGGACAATCGGTTCTATAGTGTCCCTTTTCCCCACACTTATAACAAGTAACATAAGATGGCTTGGAAGAACCTGATGTTGCAGAATTAGATGACTTCTTCTGGTGATCTTCCTTCTTCTGATCTCGCTCATCATTACTTCTCCCAGTGATTGCACGTCCACGGCCAAAACTTCTCCCTCTGCCAGAGCGTCTGCCTCGGTTAGAACCTCTACCTCGGCCTCTTGTTGATGGTTGATCTGCAGGTGGAAAGTATTTCTCCAATTCTGTAAGTCTGACGAGCACTGCGTCCAACTTCTCTTGAAGGCTGTCTGTCTTCATGGTCTTGTTGGTCGTCTGCATGCCCGACTTTGCCTTGGTCTTTGCCTTGGTTGACTTGTTGGTTGGCTCTGTACTAGAAGATTCCAACTCAATCTCTCGTGCTACCACCAGTAGGTCATCATAAGCATAACCAGCATCATACTTGTGTCTAAGTGCGTTGCGGTGAATGTCAGATCTTAGTCCGCGCCAGAAGCGTTCCCTCAACATTTTCCTTTTCTGTAGGCCAGTGAGGTAGGCCAATTAAAGACAAGCCAACCAACTCTCCAGTCGACATCCCCAACCATTGGCTGTCTCATCTGCCTTCTACTTGGCGGAGTAGAAGGTGGTTAACATTGTCTCAGCTGTAGCTACAGATGCGAAACGCTTGTCAAACGCTGTGAGCACATCTTCCACAGTGAAGTCCTCATCCAAAGTTTGAAGAATATCTGCTGGAGTTCCTTTACATGAACGAACAATTGAAGTCCTGACAAGTCCCTCACTATAACCTGCCTTAAACAACTGTTTAACATTGAAACTCCAATGGCGATAGGGATAACTGGTGTCCTTGCCATCAAAACTGTTGAGTTTGGGTGGCTTACCCAATCCACTGACAGCACCATAATCTCCTACGCCATCTGCCAATTCTTCAGCCTCATATTCTTCACCATTGGCAGGATCTTCGACCTCACGTGAACTGGCCTCATCATCACCATCTGGTACACCATCGCCATAACCGGCACCAAGTTGACCATTACCAGCAGGGGTCTGCATTCTCATTACGGGTGAATTGACATAAGTCGCATTAGCCATTTGAGTGAAGTCTTTCTTCAATTGCAGCATTTCAAGTCTGAGTGCTTCCTTGTCAATCTTCAGTTGAAGTTCGGAGTCAGATGCTCTCCTAGCCTCTTGCTAGTAAGTCTTGGCCAATGTTTTCCAATATTTTCTCTGCTCGTCAAGGGACATGGTTACCTTCTTGGGAATGGCACCTGTTGACTATGCTTCAGCCATGGCGATGTGATGTGACGTCAATAACACACAATATACAATAAATCAATAGAAGAACCAATGCAATAACCCAAATATCAACAAGTTGTAAATAACAACAAAGCAAAGTCAAAGTGAAATGAAGTCAAAAATCATAAATGTCAAATTCAAAACAATCAATCAACAAAGTCAGTTTATCAAAAAGTCAGAAATAAGTGAGTCTGTAAATACACTAAGTCAAATTTGTAAACGAGAAAGTCACCTAAGTCTGTCAGTCAGGTCACTTGATAGGTAACTTGACTAAGTTAAGTCAAATAATTAGTCACTAGTTGACTAAGACATGTCAAATAATTAGTCACTAGTTGACTAAGTTATGTCAAGTAAGAAGTCAATAGTTGACTAAGTAATTATTCTAAGTCAAAATAAGAAAAGTCGAATAATTATACTAAGTCAAAAAGTGTTTAAGTTGACTAAATAATTCTATAAAGTCAATTTGGTATAATTCATACAACTCACTAAGTTATGAGAAGTTAAATTATTGAAAGAATTTTTATAAATTAAATTTTCATAAAAATTTATAAAGTTAATTTGGAATGAAGTTATGAATAAAGTTTTTGACTAAATTCAACCTGCTCAAACCTGGGATAAGTGTGACTTGAATTTTGTAAAAGTAAAAATAATTTAATTTGCTAAGTAGGGATATTAATTTTGATAGAAGCTCAATCCAGGGGAAATAAATTTGTTACGGTTAAAATTCTAAAAGTATAAAGTATTGAAGCACTAAAATTAAAAAGTTACTAAATAAATATAATTGACTAAGTTATTAATTAAATATATACTGGAAGTATCCGATTTTGTAATTTACAAACACTGTATATTATCTATTTCAAGATAAATATTTACTCAAAAATGACAGCAATGCTAAATACTGCTGAACAGATAAAGAAACAGCAAAGCTACTTGATTACTGAAAATTTACACTCTTTAAATAAACAATAGATTTTAGAAATATGTGTGCTGCAAAATAAGTTTAAGCACACAGAGTATCAAAACCTAAATTTTATAATAAACCTTTGTGATATAACCAGTGATCAATATTACCAATAACAGTAATTACTTATGAAAATGATCAAGTTGAATCAACAAAATTTTTAATCACAAATTGAACCAAGTACAAAATGACATTTGACATAAACAACAATAGATTTCTCCACAAAGATTGACTAGTCAGAGATCTTAATTGACATTAGCCAAATATGCTCTTAAGTTTGTGAAGGGTGGAGAGCCCTGCTCACTCAACTTTAAATATTTTAATCCGCTTGGCTCAGCAGACTTAAATTAAAACATTGAGACTTAACTGAGCAAAAGTAACTCTAAAGTGAAAAATATTTTCTTATCTAATTTGTCAATACACAATGCTAACTTTCATGTGAATTATCAATTTAGACAGTTCAATAGCTCAAAATTACTCAAATTTTGAAATTAGCACAGTCCATCAGCCCAACAATTAAAATAGAGATGACATACCTGGATTCCAATTTTAATGTAGAGAAATTGATTTTACTCACAAATTGTCTCTGAATCCAGTGGGTATGAAATATCCTTGAAAAGTCAATTTTTCTTGCGAATTGCAGATGTTCATGCGAATTTTCTTGCGAATCTTCTTGCGAATCTTCTCCTCTTTGGGGGGTTCGCGAAGAAGGGGGGGCTGCTTCACTCTGGACTGCCTGTCTGGGCCCTGTTCTTCTTGGTCAGCAATGCCAATCCCTCTGTGCCGAATTCAGTCACCACCAGTCCATGTAAATCAGCTGCAGATCCTTCTGGATGACTTCTGCTTGCTGGATGGGCTTTGAAACCCAATGGGACATCTCCCAAACTGCCCTGGCTGGTCCTAGGCCTTCTGGACAACTTCTGGACTGGAATCCTGGACAACTATAACTGGGAGTTTCTGGACCTCTGCAACGCGTTGTCTTGCTCCATTAACCAGTTAGGGTAAGGTGGGGGAAATCCGCCCCCCTTTTCACATATATTCCTTGCTCAGTCCCTCACCTTTATGAAAAACGTAGCTTCTATTTCAGGGAATGATGGAATATATACATCTGAACATATCTGGAAACTTACATGCTTTAATTCGACAGCTTTGAGCCAACATCACCATATGAATGTTCAATCTCATGGGTCGGATTTGACCCAGAAGTGTGGGGCAAATCCGCCCCCCTTGAGTTTTGGCTACAAATGACAAGAATCATTTGGCTTCTGAAGTAAATTATATTCTTAAATTAAGCCCTGGTTCTTCTGGGTATAATTACCAACATATAAGAATCGTTTCATCAATTTATGTGTGAGAATAAAAAAAGTTGGCATATGGCATATTCAACATACACTAAAACATGGCAAAAATTCTTAACTTCATCTCAATTAAAATCATAATCACCATTAGTGGAGCTTTATGACAAAATAGAGTGACTTACAAGGCATATCTTGTGTTTATATGTTTTTAACATGAGAATCAGAGGGGGCGGATTTACCCCATGGACAAGGGGCGGAATTGCCCCAACCACTAGAAATTATGTGGGTGTTATTTTCTTAATATGTATTTTATTGATTGATGAAATCTCTTGCATATGTAAAGTCGTTGAATAAACATTGCTATTAATGACAATAAGTTATTTGTTTATACAACATGTACCTGTAATACACCTCAGTTTTGAAAGTTTCAATTGCACATTGAAATTGCTCAGTGATGAGATGTATGTCTTCTTTCCCAGTTGTAGTGCAAACAAAACTATGTAGAAGCCTAATCTCTGTGTTTCAGTAGTCTCTAGACACAGTAGCACTGATCCGCATGAAAATTACTTACTGTCATTTATATTTTGGGTCATGAGGGAACTTTTTCTCCTCAAGGGGGCGGATTTGCCCCGGGGGCGGATTTCCCCCACCTTACCCTACTTCATCTTCCACACATCAAGGGGGGGATGACAGCCAACCACGCTCTGCTACCATGTGGCACACATGTGGCATGTGTGTCTTGTGAGAAAGGAGGAACCAGCTTTTCCAGTTAAACGGTTTTATTCATCGATAAAGCTTAGCCATAAAGCCTAAAAAAACAAGAAATACATACCATTAGCAATGTGCTAATTTATAGTATAACAAATGTATATAATGTATGTAAAAGATAATGATTAATTAAAATTATAAAACACTAACCCGGATTGGGCTGTTACTAGCTTGCTGGTTCCTCTCAGTCTGAGGAGGTGACCTGATTGCTTTGGCTCAGTGGTCAGCATTAATCCTCTCAGACTCAGAGGCCAAACAACATGAACACTTTTGGATAACAATACAAATGAATGAGGGAGAATATATATATAATTAGTGAGTGCCACAATCACGATACCCGTACATGAGTATTTGTATTGATTCTCTTCCTCAGACTCCGATCACCACAGTCTTACTGCAAGTGGACTGGCCACCTGAAGTCTCTCATCTGGATCTGAAAACTTTCTTCACTATCAACGACCTGATAACCACCCACCAACATGGCAAAACTGCCCTGCCTGTTGTAGTTCAATGCATGTAAGTTGTAAGATCAAAATGTGTGAAAACGAATACTTCACCTTGTTGTTTGTATTCGTCGTAATACTTTTATAGCTCCGGTTGCTGAGATAATGTGAAACATCTTCAAAATCATCAAATTTACCTGTTGGACAACAGAACAAGTTAAAAAATATAATTAAAGTTTAAAACCTACTCAATTTTTTTAAAGTACCCCCCCCCTACTCAAAAAATTTCCTTTATCAATGATGAAAATCATCAGCGTAGAAATAATGGAATCAAAAATGTTTGACTTAAAAAAAAGAAGCCCTCCCTCAGGATCTCTGATACTACCTAAACAATGTCAATCAAAATTTTATAATCCTTCCTTTAAAATACATTTTTCCCAAAGGTATGGCCACGCCAGATCGGGGTTGGTGTGTGCCCTCAACTGTCTCATCGACATGATCAACGCTGAGCAACAGGCAGACGTCTTCCAGTGTGTCCAACACATCAGATCCACCAGGCCCCACTTCATTCACAGTTTCGTGAGTTCCATTCTTGATATTTTGTATTGTAAATTGTGAACTAAATTTGATTGTCTCAATGGCACAGTTGCTATTAATTAAACAATCTTCCATGCAATCACAAACTTATAATAATATGCACACATTCTATTTTCAGGAACAGTTCAAGTTTCTCTATAGCGCTTCAGCGTACTACTTGTCAACAATGGATTACTACACGAAACTTCAAACTACCGCAAACTACAAAAGATAAATTGTTTTTGTATTGGTTTTTGGAACAGGAACAATTATTTCCAATGGTGGGTGTACAAGGCTCACTTCCCAAACTTAAGATAGGTTTGGCCGCCTCCTGATTAAAAAATGTATTATAGGGTAGGGTGGGGCAATTCCAGCCCCTTGAGGATATAATGTGGCCCTAAATTGACTGACAATGAATATTTTCCCAACAATTCATTGATATTGGAGCTCACAGAATAACAGAGATTAGGCTGCAAAGAAAGAAGGCAGCTATCTCATAACAGAGCCATGTCAATGTGCAATTGAAACTTTCAAAATGGAAGTGTTTCACTATTGAATTTTATATTAGGCCAGTAGAAAAAGGCCCAATATCAGCCATACCCTGGACCTCTTCATAACAGTACAAATTTGGTACCGAATGAATCCTTGAAATTTCTAGTTTCACCAAAAAAATTCCCCAGAATTCCCGTTCGGAGGATTTTTTTTATTCGAGTTTCCATGGCAACACTCTCAAAAAAATTATAACCCACAAATGAACAACATTTTATTGAATAACTTTCATTCTGCTTTGAGGAACAATTTCAATTTTGGCATACAGTACCTCCACAACCAACTCTCTCAGATGCATGCAAAAATTGTGTTTTACATTGTGCGTGTGTGTTGCTATGGTAACAGAAATATAAAGAATCATCACTTTTTTAAAAGACGGTCTTAAAATGTTTGATGTGGAGAGAAAAAATAAATATACAAGCAAAAATATAGTTATGATATTAATAGAGCATCTCTTTGTGGACAATCGTAAACAAAAATATTGGAAATATCTCATATAATATAGTCGCTATAGAGACTGATTTAATGTTTGTTTAAAATAACTTTTATGAACCTGAAGCTAAGGAGGGGCATGTTCTTATGTTTTCTTCAAATTCATTTGATGAATGGACTTAATTTTGATATAATATTCATCTCTGAATGCAATTAACAATTTAAAACTTTACCGTTGCCATGGAAACACTGCTTTAGCCAGTTCCATAGCAACTAACCTCCAATGCATCTTTCTGATCAAATGCATAGCCAATGGTTTTTATAATTTAATCAAACATCTACCCAACCCTATTAGCTATATCAGCAAATTAGTTTTACAACTTAAAACAGGTTGTTTGTTTTATTTCTATGGTAACAAATGCCTCCAAACATCATCAATTTCTAAGATGGGGCAAAAAATAGGCAGTTTCTACAGTTTGCAGTCATGTAATAAAATTTTCAATGTAATTGTGGTTCTGAAAAGGCATTTGAACCTCAGTATTTTGTAACAGAACACCCTTGACTTACAAAATGACAAAGGGTTGCCATGGAAACCACAATAATTTACCATAAACTGTCAACTAATGATTGAAACAAATTCATAAATTCTGTAATTGTACAAAATATAGTTGACCGATTTTCACGTATCATGCATCAAAAGATAGCTGGTAATGGCTTCTATTTTTTAAATTTTAAATTATTGTTGCCATGGCAAACAGTTATCAGTTATGTTCAGTTTCAACCAACTTTGAAAACTTCATAAAATAAGTATTTGCCATATTAAATCATTAATATCCATGACAATTATGATATAATTCATTTATTTCTAATCATATTATAAATTCTGAGATGTTTTTGTAAAAAATTTGATTGGAATAAAGTTTATGATGGCAAAAAAATTTGGCAATATGATGATTCATAATATGGGCATCAAGGAGATTTTCTTTGAGACATTATGAGCAAAAATGGAGTTTCTAAGGTTTGAATGGAGATATTTTATCGTATGATACATCATTTTAAAGCTTGAGTAAAGATCTATCTTTTGCAATGAAAATTTCTGGTAACCATGGCAACATAAATGGTATATCAGGCTAATCAGTCATTTTCAGGGCCTGAGATTCTAATTTTTTATGTAAGAAGTGCAAAGATTATCATGAAGATCAGTTCAAAACCATACATAATATAATTATATTTGATACTAAGCGGTTAATGACATGGTTGCCAGGGCAACTGAAAAATAATGAATACGCAATGCCAGTTATTATTACAGAGAAAAGAAACAGAGGAAAATCAAATACTAGTTGTTTTACAACAATTGCAATGTGATTTATGATCGTAAAAGATTTTCATGATTTTATAAGGGAGCAATTCCAATTTTTTGCCCTCCCTTCAAATACTTTCATGGGAGGATGAAAAGGACTTTCAATATGAATATGAAAAGCAATGGTCCTAAACATTTCTTTTGTACTACACTGCTTGTAGGCGCATACAAAGTCTGCAAATAGATCAACATGTTACTTGTAGTAATTGCTTGGATCCAGTGATGGAAATGGGGGGGGGGAGCTCGGGGGAGCTGAGCTCCCTTGACCAAAGAACAGGGGGAGCTGTACCCTGCTACAGCACCCCCAATGACCAGTAGTGAAACTACAATTATCATGTTATTTTTTCAGTCCTTGGATCACTGGGATTAGTTAGATTTTGACTTTGTGTCACTCCTAACTGGAACCATGATTACAGCAGTAGTGTAAACTTATTTTTTGATGCACACTGTACCAGCGGTACAAAGCTTTGGGTATGCTATGACTAAGCTACGTATTTTGACACCTCTAGGACAGTACTTTACCAAAAATGTCATGATATCATATACTTTTAAAAGAAATGGTACGATTATATGCGTTTTACTGCAGATTGTTTTCACCTTAAACACTGAGATTAGTATCTTGCATTGCTTGATTTTTGTGGCTGTACTAACTATATCATAACCCAAATATGATTATGCATTTAGCAACTCTCTCATAACTATATTTATTATTCAGAAGCCAATATACACTGAAAATTAAGTTTCTTTTAAAGATGCCTGTCTGTGTTCCTTGATTATTTCTTTGAAAAAACTGTGCTAATAATAATGCAGACAGATTAGCCAGAAAAATGCAAATTCTGATTCTATACAAATCTCTGATGTTTAGGGTGACGTTCGTGGAGCCGGACACCTGGATTCTTGACATTTAAAAAATGTGAAATATTATAATACAACCCATACAACCCATAGGCCAAGCAGTATTTCATAAATACTGCTTGGCCTTCGGGTTGTATGGGTTGTATTTCATCAACCAGAGCCTCAAATTAAATGTTTTCATTAACACTAATAGTATATGTACTGCTGGTAAGTGGGCTTTGTAAGAAAACTGAATATCGGGTGAATTCCCTGAAACAGAAAAAGGAAGGAGGTATCCTTGAGTCAGACAGTTGTGTCCCAAAAACATGACATTTAAATATATAGCTGCAAAATAACTTTTCAGTCCCTTGAAAAGGGGGAGGGTTGGTCAAGTGGTAAAGCTTGCTGGGCTGCCAATTGCTGGGCCCAGGGTTCAAATCCAGCTTTTGCTGGGTCACCGGGGTGTATGTTGGACTGCTGTTTCAATCATCCTTTGCCTCATAGCCATGTCCTCTCCCTGTCCTGATTAGAATACCAAGTGCATAAATACTGGACGTGAAGCCCAAATCATCCATCCATCCAGTCCCTTGAAAAGCCAAATTTGAGTAGAAAATGGCGCGACATCCTTCCTCACTATGTTTCCTAACTATGTTTAACAAATTGAAGTTAAAATCAATACCATAGGCCAGCAAAGGATCCTTCAAATGTGACCAAAATTCACTAAAATGCACAAATTCATGGCAGAATCATGAGAAAAACAGGGTTTTTACCCCTTCTTTTTAAATAGCCATGAAGAAACCACTAAATGTGTTCATATCATGCTCATGAATACTTTTGGAAAGGCATAAGGACGTCTTTGGCTATAGGTTGGTACCAAGTAAGGTGGTATAGAAGATCTTAATTAGCCAGGTCAGCCCCACTAATAGTGTCCGACTCAAGGTTACCTAAATCTCTAAGTGTCCAACTCAGGGAAACTTACCCTACAATTCCAAACCAACAAACATTGAGGAATTAACTTGAAAATCTGTGATAATTATAGGTTATTCACCATAGGAGAGGGAATATGTGATTTATCAACTGAAGGCTTTAGCCGAGGTGTGATAAACACATATTCCTGATCTCGTGGTGAATAACAGGCTTATAACATGAGTCAAACATGAACGATAAGTGGACATCAAAGAATATCAGAATTGTTGCCCTGAAATACTGGCATGTGATTGGCTGACGGCAGTGTCAAATGGTACACCACTGATTATGATGATATGCCTGGTGTATATTTTAGGCTTATTGCTTTTAGGTCCAATATCTTGCTGTCGAGAAAAATCTTGAGATTTTGAATTGAATCACTAAAGTTAGATTGCTTGGCTGAAAAACCTCAGTCTATCCAAATTGGTTTTTAAAATTAAGCTCACATTTTGTTCTGTTAATGAATTTCTAGTTGCCATGGCAACTAAGTTGTAAACTAATAAGTATCCTAAATAGATAATGTATACCATTGTATGGTTTTGGACTAATCTTCATGCTAATTTTTGCACTTATTACATAAAGAAATGAGCACTCGGGAACATAAGTGACAAAAAAAAACAGGACTGATTTGCCTGATACACTCTATTGCCATGTTTACCAGAAATTTTCATTGCAAAAGATAGATCTTTACTCAAGCTTTAAAATGATGTATCATACGATAAGATATCTCCGTTCAAACCTTAGAAATTCCATTTTTGCTCATAATGTCTCAAAGAAAATCTCCTTGACTTCAATATTATGAATCATCATATTGCCAAATTTCTTGCCATCATAAACTTTATTCCAATTAAATTTATACAAAAATATCTCAGAATTTAAAAGGTGATGTGAAATAAATGAATTATATCCTGTGTATCATGGATATCAATGATTTAATATGACAAATACTTATTTTATGAAGTTTTTCAAAATTGGTTGAAACTGAACATAACTGATAACTGGTTGCCATGGCAACAACAATTTAAAATTTAAAAAATAGAAGCAATTACCAGCTATCTTTTGATGTATGATACATGAAAATCGGTCAACTATGTTTTGTACAATTACAAAATTAAGAATTTGTTTCAATCAATAGTTGAATTATCATTGACAGTTTATGGTATATTATTGTGGTTTCCATGGCAACCCTTTGTCATTTTGAAGTTAAGGGTGTTCTGTTACAAAATACTGAGGTTCAGATGCCTTTTCAGAACCACAATTACATTGAAAATTTTATTACATGAATGCAAACTGTAGAAACTGCCTATTTTTTGCCCTATCTTAGAAATTGATCATGTTTGGAGGCATTTGTTACCATAGAAACAAAACAAACAACCTGTTTTAAGTTGTAAAACTAATTTACTGATATAGCTAATAGGGTTGGGTAGATGTATGATTAAATTGCAAAAACCATTGGCTATGCATTTGATCAGAAAGATGCATTTGAGGTTTGTTGCTATGGAACTGGCTAAAGCAGTGTTTCCATGGCAACGGTAACTTTTAAATTGTTAATTGCATTCAGAGATGAATATTATATCAAAATTAAGTCCATTCATCAAATGAATTTGAAGAAAACATAAGAACATGCCCCTCCTTAGCTTCAGGTTCATAAAAGTTATTTTAAACAAACATTAAATCAGTCTCTATAGCGACTATATTATATGAGATATTTCCAATATTTTTGTTTACGATTGTCCACAAAGAGATGCTCTATTAATATCATAACTATATTTTTGCTTGTATATTTATTTTTTCTCTCCACATCAAACATTTTAAGACCGTCTTTTAAAAAATTGATAATTTTTTATATTTCTGTTACCATAGCAACACACAAGCACAATGTAAACCACAATTTTTGAATGCATCTGAGAGAGTTGGTCATGAAGGTACTGTGTGCCAAAATTGAAATTGTTCCTCAAAGCAGAAGGAAAGTTATTCAATAAAATGTTGTTCATTTGTGGGTTCTTATTTTTTCAAGAGTGTTGCCATGGAAACTTGAATAAAAAAAATCCTCCGAATGGGAATTCTGGGGAATTTTTTTGGTGAAACTAGAGATTTCAAGGATTCATTCGGTACCAAATTTGTACTGTTTTGGAGAGGTCCAGGGTCAACCCCACTTTTTACTGGCCTATATTTACATATTACTTATAGTCATGAAAAGCAATGTTTATTTAATGAATAATTTAGCATGTGCCGGATATTTCTGCAATTAATAAAATACATTTTTAGAAAATGACATACTCCTATTTATCCTGGTATTGGGGACAATCCCAGCCATCTTTGATGGGCAAATACAGCCCCTCTGATTCTGATGCTAAACACATTTGAACATAAATTCGCTTTGTGAGTTGCTCTTTTGTGGCATTGAAACATCTGTTGATGAAGATTATGATTCAAATGAGTTGAATTTCGCCAGGTTTCGTGTTATAATAATAATAATAACTAATAATAACTAACTAGAATGCGCAAATAAAATTTGCAAATCTAGGCGCTGATTGTTAACTTGACAATTTAAGCATTAGATAAACCTTTGTCTGCCATTGTAGATCCTCCATTTTGATGTAGTGGGTTTACAGTCTTCATCTACGTCGTATAGACATATTCTGCCGACTTTACAATTACATCCTTGGCAGGCCAATCCAGAGTCTTTCTCAACTCCCTGGGGAGTATTCAGCCTTGAACACGGGTTAACCGCAGGGGCTTAAGAGCTCATTCCAGTACCATCACTGTGGTTGCCTTACTGCCAAGTACCCATTGCACCTGGGTGGGGTGAGGCAGTGGTTTCAGGAGGATCTGCCCAACTCCTCCATGCCATGGCTGGGATTCGAACCCACGACCTTGTGCGCATGAGTCGAGCACCTTATCCATTAGGCCACGGCATCCACATAAATTGGCAGAAATAATGAATGAACCATCCAGCTGGTCAGAGATCCTGTCATATAGCATGTATATATTGTATAGGTATATGAAATCGAATGGGTCACCAAAAGCTGTTTTCATCTTATTTACATTTTGCTGCAGCCCGTTTTAATATGCTAACATGTTCCGCTTGAGTGCACACAGTCTAGACATTGCATAAATCTAGGACAGTGACCTGATATTTTGTGATCAGAAATAGTTATTTCTGCCAATTTACAGCAAAGAGGACAGCTATTTACAATCACAGTCCATAGATCTGTTACTGATCCATCATCAATAGCAATTACAGCATCCAAGCTAGAAGGGTTGATGTGTTTATGAAGTTAGAAGGTAAACGCATGAAACCATTGTATTTCATGTTCACCTCAAACAGGAAGTTGAAAAACACGCAGGAAATGGCAGGTTGTACAAGCATGATCTAGGCGCAGCAGCGCCTAGATAATAATAACTAATAATAACTCGATAAAGTTATCAAATTATCCAAAATGGTTGAATATATCCTTCAGAATCTGTATTTAACTGACGAATGAAATTTGCTTCTGAAGCATGACTGTTCTTGTTATCTCTCACTGAGCTTCTAAGGAGCCTGATTTACCCCATACTTGTCGGGCAAATCGACCAGAACACGGATTTAGTTATATTGGCTCAAAGGTGTCAAATTAAAACAAGTATAAGTTTCCTGATATGTCTAGAAGCATATATATTCCATTATCCCATATGTAATACAGTTAAAGGTACACCAGAGTAAGACTCGGCAATCACATTCAAGACAAGGCCATCAGCATACTCAGAAACAGCCCCGGTTTCTTCCAGACAAAATTTTGTGAGTTCCTAACAACCGGTTTACTATGACGTGTAGTATGTGTATTGTGTGCAAATTTCACTAAATTAGACATGACATAAAATGATGATACAACATATATATACAGTGATTCCTTGTCTTTTATGGAGGAATTATTGCTTCAGATTGCTTAGAAGGCCTGATTTTGCCTCCCCCAAAACAGAATTCCAGCTGCAATCCTGATCTTTCCGGCTGAACTGGAAAACTTAACAAATTTAGGTCAGATATCACTGATATAATTATGTTATGAACGAGTTCATGATTTACATTGACCCTTGAAGTATTGCAGAATAGTAAGGGAGGGGAGATATTAGAATAAGCTTTTTTTTTGGTCTTATGACACTGTTAATATACTACTGACTACGGTCTTGCATAATTATTATCAGATGAGCATAATGACTTTATCATTGACTTCATCATTGACCCTTAAAAGATTCGGTACTTGTGTACTGGATGAGTGTTATGACTTAATAGATGGTTTCATCATCTTCCTTGACCCTTAAAACATTGGTATAGGACTTTAATTTGTTTAATTTGCTTGATTAGTAAGGAAGTTATTGAAGAAAAGGCATTCTTCTTTAATGGCGGCTACTAATTAGCATATTAATGACCATCAAACTCGTATAATTTTAAAATGGTGTGTGTTATTCCCTGGTCTTCATAACATGGATTGAGCAACTTACGTTTGCCTCTTTTGCTTTCCTAAACAGCAAAATATTGAAGGTTATGGTTTGGAAAACGATCAAAAATAGCTAATTTAGCGGCCATTTTGTTATGCAAATTGGGCCATTCCATGCCAAATGGACCAATGTCTCCCACATCATGGCTTCAGATTTTAATGAAATTATTACACAAGCTACATGTACATGTTTAATGAAGCCGTGCAAAATATTTTCCCTGTATTCCAAGTATTTTGAATTTGACAGCATTTTCAAAATTAAGGTCTCCAAACTAAAATTTCAATTTTCCGCTTGTCTAGTCATTTCAAAAAGCTGCTGAAGCTACGTTTTTCAAGATATTGTAATAAAATTTTACACAGATCAAGCTCAGATATATAAAATGCTGCTAGCCGAAGCTAGTACAGATGATGCTTTCCATCTGTTCCCGCCAGCCTGTTAAATTCGGTTCATTTTTGCGAAATTTGGGTAAATTGTGGGTTTTTGGAATTTTTTCACTCAGAAACCAAGCTTTCAATAAACCTGAAACTTTGCATGAATTGAGGCGGTATCGAGTGCTACTGGTACGAATTTATTCATATTTCTAACTCCAATACTTTTTATGTACATGAAGAAAATCTCAGGACGATTCCTAAAATTGACTTATTTCAAGTGCAAAAATGGCCATGTGGGACAGGTGATAGAAACTTGAAATTTATTTTCTAAGCAGTTTATGAGATCATCTTGTATTTCTGCAAAAATGGTAGAGGTGTTATTTTTCATTTTTCTGGAATTAATTTTTTAGAATTTCGAAGAAAAGCCTTATTTATGCTATATATCGTATGTAGGAGCCTTCCAAGACCAGGTGGACCTTAGATAAAGAGCTGAATTTATTTCTGAAAGTACCCCAGATGGAAGAATTTTAAAATTCCAAACGTTAAAGAGGTATATTGGTTTCTCACAAAAGGAAATAGTAAAAGTAATTATGTTGAGTGAATTTTTGTAAATAAGTTCAAAATTGACGATATGGGACTGTTGTGACAGATTGTGTAAATTAGATTAGTTGATACAGTTGCCTTTTAATTATGTCAAATATGAGAAGGTATCTTCGGTTATCAATATGTTAAAAAAATATCACAATATGATTAAAAATATGTAAAATTCATGTGCAGTGACAGTAATTCCAGTTTTGGAAATAACATCTAGTGACAGATGACCAGAATTTAGCAAATGTGGCTTTATAATTATTAAGTATGTGGGTATATATACCCCAGGGACCCCATGATGGTACAAAGTAATGCATTCCATTGTTGTCTTTGAATCGGACATGATTTCACATGAAAAGAACTGGACAAAAAAAATCCTGGTGATTCTAAATAAAACTGATTTGTAATGTTCAGAAGGCAATTTGAGGCACTTTGAAAAAAATTTGCACTTTATTTTGAATTTCACCTGCTCTTGGAAGGCTCCTACATGGTGTAAATAAGGCTTTTCTCCAAATTTCTAAAAATTATTTCCATAAAAATGAAAAATAACACCTCCACCATTTTTGCAGAAATACAAGATGATCCCATAAACTGCTTAAAAAATAAATTTCAAGTTTCTATCACCTGTCCCACATGGCCATTTTTGCACTTGAAATTAGTCAATTTTAGGAATCGTCCTGAGATTTTCTTCATGTGCATAATAAGTATTGGTGTTAGAAATATGAATAAATTCGTACAATTAGCACTCGATACTGCCTCAATTCGTGCAAAGTTTCAGGTTTATTTAAAGCTTGGTTTCTGAGTGAAAAAATTCCAAAAACCCACAATTTACCCAAATTCAGCAAAAATGAACCAATTTTAACAGGCTGGTGCGAACAGATGGAAAGCACCATCTACATTATTTTCAGCATATATTATGCTCTATATCTAACCATGATATATGAGTAGTTTTGTGGCGATATCTTGAAAAATGAACCTTCAGCAGCCTTTTTCAAATATATCAAAGGTTGAAAAATCTTTTAAAAAATTTTATCGTGAAAGCCCAACATTTTCAAAATGCTGTCAAAAGCAAAATGTGTGAAATATGTCCGAAATATTTCGCATGTGCTCATTATACATATACATGTATATCAAGTTAAAATTTCATCGAAATCAGAAAACATGATGTGGGAAAATTTCTTGATTTTGGTCCATTTTGCATGGAATGGCCCAATTAGGAGGTGAAGGACCCGGAATATTGCTTGGGAACCGGATTCAGCATACCTGGAATATGCTAAAAAGATTGGTTCCCGACTTTTACCCAAAAAGGCTCGTACCCCTTTAAATAAAGCTTTTTTTTTTAAATCCCGCCAGTCTATGTCACTGGACCTGACATAACAAAATCAAATGTTAATTTTCCTCCTAAAGTACCATCATTTTCAGTTTCTATGCACGATTCATGAGAATACAGACTTGAATTAATATATACACCATATTTGACTTTTTTCTTGTTTCGTTTCATTGAATTAATTGATGTAAAAGATGTGTCATTGGTTTATGTTAATATTTGTCCACTCCGTTCCTTGTCATAGCTAGGTTAGCTATTGTTTTTAATGAGGAATCTTACTATAAATGTCATAAGGTGCACATGCTTCACACTACCACAGCTTTGCAGTTTTCATTAAACAGGTATTCAACAACAAAATTAAGGCATTATTTTCATTGGAACATTTTTTGGTCCCACTAAAATGTATACTTTGTTCCCTCCAATTCCGAGCTTACCAGTGCTACTTTTTTCCAAAAAAATTATGTATATATATTACTGAGAGTGACAGGATTTAATAAAATGCAGTCATAACTTTGTATCTCCCAAATAGAATGCACTATTAAAAGAAAACCAAACCGTTCCTGTCCACTCCATTACCCGTTCCTGTTCACTCCATTACCGCAAAAAATCTATATTCAATTAAAAAAACAATTGATCTGAGATGAAGTTCTTATGAAAACAAGACTTACATAATTTTTTTCTATTTTTTTCTATTTTCAAATTGCTCAAGCAGGTTTTTTGCATCCAAAGTCCACTCCGTTATCACAGTTTCCAGGGCACTTTGTCCCGAAATTTGAGAATTACCTCTTTGCATTACTGTTCATCTATTATCTTGAGCAAACAAAAAACCTTTTCACCGCTATGGTTGGGACAGACAAATATCTTGTAATAAAGAGATGCTTTTATCAGCTATTAAGTTAATGGAAGGTGACAAAAGAACACTCTATGATCGAAGTAATATATAAAACATGCTTTTACAGAGAAACTTATGTATATGAGTTATTTCTTCTTCGCATAAATGGCTGGGGGGGGGAGGGTTGGTCTAGTGGTAGCGTGCTGGACTGCCAATAGCTGGGTCCAGGGTTCGAATCCAGCTCTTGCTGGGTCACCTGGGCCTATGTTGGACGGTTGTTTCAACCATCCTTCACCTCAATATGTCGGGTCCTCCTCCTGTCATAATTAGCCTACCAAGTGCATAAATACAGGACGTAAAGCCCCATTCATCCATCCATTGCATAAATGGCTAATATAGACAACACTCTCAATTAAATTAAATTTTGCTTTATTTGGGCCATTCAGTGTGCTAAACTTTTTATATGCCTAATTCAGATATTAATGAATCAAAACACTCATTCAACCACCTCAAAATAAAAAGTCATAAGGTGCACCCGGCCATAAACGTTACATTTTTAAAAATTCAAAATAGTGAATTGGATTCTCAGCAACTGATCCATCACGTTTGTTGACATTCCCTAATTAAAACCAATTTAAAATGCATGTTTGGCTGTTGTTAAAAAATTTAAAATGCACATCTAGCTGTCGTAAAACAACTTATTATGCGTAGCACATTTGGCTGTTGTAAAACAATTTCGGTGCTTGCAGGCTCCCACTAGAAAATCATTTCTCAAAATATCAAATACTGGAAAAGCGAAAATGATTTGCATGCCACACTTTCAAAATAAGTGAGATGTACATAAACAAATAGAACAAACTATAAGTATAGGTTATTCACCACGGGAGAGGGAATATGTGATTTATCACCCGATTGAGGGCTTTAACCCGAGGTGTGATAAACACATGTATATTCCTGATTCCATGGTGTATAACTGGCTTATACCTTGAGACAAACACTCAAACAGTCAAACTTGGGAGGATAAGTGGACAAAAAAGAATAAGGGAATTATTTCCCTGAAATACTGGCATGTGATTGGCTGACAGTGGTGTCAAATCATAGAAATACATAGAATTGACATGAGGCTGAATGAAGCCACCTCAAGATGAGGTCACCAAATCCGCCATATTGGAACTGCCCTGAGACATGTCGTCGCAATAGACTAATTATGATGTGACATCATGCCATTGTTATAAATGACATCACTGTTATTGGTGACGTCACGGTTACATTGTGTCAGGATACAGGGCAGTTCCAAAATGGTGGATTTGATTGCTTCATCTGCCAGAGCCTCATGTCCGTTCTATGTATTTCTATGTGTTAAATGGTATAATAAAATGTCTACCTCAATATATATAAAGTAATAACAATCATAGCAAGTAAAATAAAAAGAAGAAAAAATCAAAATAAGGACAATATGATAGAGCAGCCAACCAGAAGAAGAAAAAATAAATTTTGTAATAATATAAAGCAACAAGTGAGGATATGATGTTGTTTACCATGTGAAGGAGGTTCTTGAAGACTGTAGTGCTGCCACCAGGAAGCACTTTAGGATATAGGCCTATGGAAGATAAATAATGAGAACATAAAATGTCAACTATTACATGAATATTAAATATTACTAGCAATAAAAAAAGGAAAGAGGAAGATTTGACTTTAACTCGAAACCAAAATATAAAAAGAAGGAGTAGAGAGCAAAAAGGTCTGGAAATATTATATCAGAAGAAGTTATAACAATTTATACTTCCTTCTTTTACATATAGTATACAATATATAGTCACTTTAGTGCAAAATTTCAGTAAACAGGCTAACCCCAACCATAGTCAAGTTTTTTTTTCATTCATTGGTGTATGCAATCATAATGTCAGTAAGTTAACAAGTAAATATTCTGCCTCAGTTTCACATTGCAAACATCAGCCCATACATAAAGGGAAATGGCGATGGAGAACAAATAAATAAAGGTGCAACAGCCAGTACCTGATATCCATTTTAGTTAGTTAACAAATAAAAATAGTAGTTAAAGTCTTCCAATATAAAAAAAATCTTGACTTCCCGGTGGGACTTTCCAATGCTAACCAGAGCCAAATGATACTCTAGTTTTCTGTAAACTAGTTTTCTGTAAACTGCTTCCTCATAACAAGAGTGACTCTCAATCCAAGGATATCACCAAATGGAGAACCAATAGGAGCTAGCAGTAACAAACAACTATGAGGAGCCTCCCTTTTGCCACAGCTTGTCAACTTCTGCTCTCTGTGTTAATCAGGAGAAGTGGTGAGTGGATTGATATCTCATTTCATAATAACAAAGGCAGACTTCCAAAGGTGCAGCACTGGCTACACTCCCCACCTTGCATTGAAATGTATTTTTAGAAAGACTATATTACATGTAGCCATTCGTGGTTTGAAATGTCTTGTTGTTGATGGATAGCCATGTATTGAGGGTGTCTGCGAAGGGCCCACATGTCATAGTTCACTCAAATTCCATTGAAAAGCACAACTGCATCTGCCAATCTATCATTTTTAGTGTTGAAAACAGACCTTAGAATGAAATTCTGAAGGTGCCAGTGACAAACCACATGTGTTCTGGAGGAGTAAAAATGCTGTTTAAAATATCCTTTATTGAACATGCTAGGGAGAATGGGAGAAGGGGTAAGGGGTAAAGGGACAGTTGTACACCTTAGGTATATTCTGCATTTGATAATAATCTAAAATGGATATAATTATGTTGCCTTGGAGACTAAACGTTATGTTCCAAAACACAGGCATTATAATTTCTTGCAAAAAGCTCACATTGCTAAACATATCCTGTACATACAACACATACAAGGTTGGCAACTCCCTTAAGATTCCTGGTTTGAGAATCCCTGCTGTAATGCTGTCTCAAGCAAGAGCATGAATTCTCAAACCAGGAGTTGCCAACCTTGTATATAAATTCAATAAGTGCATGCAGTGACAAGCTCTTTTCTCAAAATGATTGTAATGCCTGTGTTCCAAAATAACATCAATCTTCCTGGTGTTTGAAACCTTTGAGAAAGTGGACTGCCAGTTCTTCGTGAACCAGCGTGAAATATTTGAAACTGTGACAGGCTCATATGACTCTTTCTCAAAAACAAAATTCATTACAACAAATCGAAATACATTTCCTCAAGCTCAACATAACAGACAGAAATTTTGATTATAATATAATATAGTTATGAATCAGTAAAAGTCCTCCTCCATGTCCAACAGAGCATAAAAATATAAAAAGAAGGTCTCCAGTCTTTTTTCTCCATATATTACGTGCCACCTCAACTGTTCAACTGGGAAAAATTTACCACCAGTTAAAAAAAATGTTGAGAACATTTTAGGTTCAATAAAGTGTTCTTATCCTTATCGTTTGTGAAGAAATGTCTCTCTAAAATTGTTCTGAACCTTGCAATTAAAAACATAAAAGGTACAAGAAAAAGTTCAAGTGAAATAACTTCAACTAGCATAACAACCGTGAAGACATGGAGATATGAGATAAGAGGAGAGGGAAGAATATAGCAAAAACATCACTTCAATTTCTTTGGCTGTATTTACACGCAAAAACCTGGACGTTGTGGGCAATATAAGCCTTTATAAGGAAGGTGCATGCAGCCACGCACGTTTTCTTAACTGAGCAATGAGTAGTTTGGGAATTAATAGTATGAGATAATCAGTGATGGAAATGGAAATTTTTTGTCGGGGGAGCTCTCAGCTCGTGCGGCAGCGGCTCGCCATTCCAAATTTTTAAAGGGGAAGAATTCTTCCAAGCAGAGAGTAATTATGGCTCAAAATACCATAAGGACTGAAAAAGTAATATGATAATTGTAATTTCACCACTGCTCATTGGGGGAGCTATAGAAGGGTAAAGGTCCCCTGTTTTTTGGTCAAGGGAGCTCAGCTGAAATGCTGTACAGCGCGCAGACCTACCTTCAAGGGTGATATTTTTTAACAATGGTTATGACATCACCAGCATTTCAGCTGCCTGATGATGTCACAAACCAAACAATGGCCAAAACAATAGGATTGTGACTTCATATTCGTTTTTGCTCCATGGTGACGTCACATTAATTTTTGTAATGGCGGAAAATAGTCCCTCTTTATAACTAAAAATTTGAAGTAAAACCAAATGATAAAAACAAAACAACCATGCATCAGGGCACTTCGTACAATATCACTCGCTGTTGTGTGAATCAATATCACTCTCGCCCTTTGGGCTTGAGTGATATAAATTCACACAACAGTGAGTGATATCGTTAGGCCTACTCAGTGACCCTGACTTGGGATGTTTTGTTATAATATATGGGCCTGAAACCAAACAACATATTTTTCTTTAATTTCATACATAATTCATGTATTGAATACCTATCAGACCAGAAATCTACAGTAGGCTGTTAGGTGATATGTGCGCAAAATAAAGTAAAGACATTCTATTTTGGCAGCAACTTTTTGGCTGATAATTAAAAGCATTAAGCATACCTGATACTTCAATCATACTTGTCAAAAAAATTTGTCTCCTCCTGTTCCCGACACCTTGATCAAACAGGTTCATAAACATTTCGAAGTACTGGCATGTTGTAGCCCTGGTTTTGAGGTTGTCCCATTGGAATAACTATGCTGTCAACACAGCTCAAGAAGCCATTTTTGGGTCCATGGAATTCATTCCAACACCATTGTGGTCAGCTTCATTTCCTGTTGACAGGTGAAGTTAGTGTTTTCACAAAAACATGTTACAGACAAATTGACAGACTCAACTGATGTGCCCTTGTGATCAACATGGCACTTATGCATCCCTGGCTGTAATATTGTGCCTCTCAGTGCTTAAATCGATTTTTATTTAACAGATTTCTTCTGATAGCACACAAAAACTGGTTCTTTTAAATTGTTTGGACTGTGCTGCCCTCTTGTGCATAGTTGCATAGTCACTGCACACCACAGCTTGCTGGCAGTGCCTGCAGGTTCATTTCATAAAGAAAGACGAAATGGAATTTAGCTTTCTTATAATATTCCATTGTGGATTATTCAGTTTTTTATATAGGAATTTCATGTCAAAGCCGGATATATATATAGTAGTTATACCATGGGCATATGTGGTATACGGAGATATATACAGCCGAGGTGGTAAATATAACCCGAGGGCGTAGCCCGAGGGTTATATTTACCAACGAGGCTGTATATACCCCGTATACCACAAATATGCCTTTGGTATAACTGATTTATACCATTATTCGCTGTTTCAGAGGATTATTTTGTTATCATGTGTTTGGAGATAAAAACCGATTTACTAAAAATGTCTTTATTTTATTACCATAGATACCAAAATGGTCATAAAATTTTTCCCTATTTAACAAAATTAACAACTTATTTTTTAAATCAATATTCCAGTGTCAATAACTTAAATTATGTTCAAGCTACAAAAGCTCTTGTAAACTCCAGAGTGAGGCTCAATGGCATCTGTCATGACGTCATGATTCAAATGCTGGCTTCTGATTGGCTGATTCAGTGTTTGTGCATTGTGACATCACCACTTGTCACGTGACCACTAAATATATGTGATATATGGCGATATATATCATGGTAAATATTGAAGGATTTATCAGCGAGTATGGTATAAATATATTTATACCATACTCGCTGATAAATCCTTCAATATTTACCATGATATATATCGCCATATATCACGTATATTTAGTGGTCACATGACAAGTGGTGATGCACAATGCACAAACACTGAATCAGCCAATCAGAAGCCAGCATTTGAATCATGACATCATGACAGATGCCATTGAGCCTCACTCTGGAGTTTACAAGAGCTTTTGTAGCTTGTATGGTATAAATATATTTATACCATACTCGCTGATAAATCCTTCAATATTTACCATGATATATATCGCCATATATCACGTATATTTAGTGGTCACATGACAAGTGGTGATGCACAATGCACAAACACTGAATCAGCCAATCAGAAGCCAGCATTTGAATCATGACATCATGACAGATGCCATTGAGCCTCACTCTGGAGTTTACAAGAGCTTTTGTAGCTTGTATGGTACAAATATATTTATACCATACTCGCTGATAAATCCTTCAATATTTACCATGATATATATCGCCATATATCACGTATATTTAGTGGTCACATGACAAGTGGTGATGCACAATGCACAAACACTGAATCAGCCAATCAGAAGCCAGCATTTGAATCATGACATCATGACAGATGCCATTGAGCCTCACTCTGGAGTTTACAAGAGCTTTTGTAGCTTGAACATAATTTAAGTTATTGACACTGGAATACTGATTTAAAAAATAAGTTGTTAACTTTGTTAAATAAAAAAAAATTTTATGACCATTTTGGTATCTCTGGTAATAAAATAGAGACATTTTTAGTAAATCGGTCTTCATCTCCAAACACATGATAACAAAATAATCCTCTGAAACAGCGAATAATGGTATAAATCAGTTATACCAAAGGCATATTTGTAGTATACGGGATATATACTGCCTCGGTGGTAAATATAACCCTCGGGCGACGCCCTGGGGTTATATTTACCACCTCGGCTGTATATATCTCCGTATACCACATATGCCCATGGTATAACTACTATATATATATATATATATATATATATCATATAAATGCAAATTTAACATGCAATTTAAATTATCTAATCTTTCCCTTTTTTATACAAAACTCACAAGATTATTGGTACAAAAGAGGTACAAATTGTGGAAATAGACCAAGGACCCTATGCATGCATTGCATGCTATTTTCTTCGGCAGCCTGTATGATAGAGCTTGGGGATTGGGGGGGGGGCCCTCACATTGAAGTCAAACCACATATGTGTCACTCAAAAGATAGGCCCCCCGGGGGAAATCCTTGTGTACTCAGTTTATTTTTCAATTCCTCAAAACGAATTAGGCCTAAAGATAGAATTGTGAAGGTTGACAATTTTCTTGGCTGCTTATATAAATACCTAAGAATGAGCATATGTTTTATCCAATTTTAAGGAAGCCTTTTTTTGAGTGTATGAGCCTCCCAATTTCAACAAAAAGTTTTAATTAATATGAAAACGGATAGAAGTCATTGAACCATTTGAACCTGTCAGAAAACTGCTTGTCAAAAATATGCTAACAATACAAGATTAAATCATTTGATTACCACACAGTCACTTATCAATGAGGAATGGTTGGGACAATCTTTTCATTTGGTTCAGTGTTCGTAAATCACCACAGAGCTCTTACTTGCTCAATTTCTCTGTCGGTCAATATCAAGAACTGCCATGACACTTTTATACAGGCAACAAGGACACCAGCCTCCCATTGTGTTACTGCAATTTCAATTAGTATGAGTTTCTCTGGCCCGTTTTCTCAGTATCCACGTAGTATTTTCAGCTTGTTTGATTGGTCTATCAGCAATAAAACGTCCTCCAAATACCTTGGTTGGACGTACTAAGTTTTGGAAAATATAATATTCTGCTTCAGTGAGCAGCTGAGTTTGGAAGATTAGAATGGAAACAATAAGGCCCGTTTTCACCAACATGGTATTAAGAGTTAAGCCTGGCGTTAACTCCTTTAAACCTGGTATAACTAAGTCCATTTCACCAAGAGTGTGCTAAGCATGTAAACCTGTCAAGGTTCAGTGAATCATACACATTGTCACCAAACTCAAGGATCAGCCATCTCAAACTGAAAAAAAAAAAAAAAGTGATTAGGCCAATGAAAACAGAACATATGTTTCTTATGAGATGGCATGACAAACCAGTATTATAGGCATTTGTCTATTATATTCACATGTTTCTCTAATTTAACAGTCACCAAAGATTTTTTCAAGAAAGATATGTCACATCATGAGATATAAAGTTTACAAACCAAGAACACACACTTACCTAGAAAATATATTTGTTGAAGTAACTGTTCCAAATATACTAGCCATACAGCATTAAGCACACGATTTAAAAGTATTTCATGTATGAAACTATGTTTTTATAGCATTTGCCTATGATAGTCATGACACCAAATAGAGGCAATTCTTCTGTGCTGAGTTGTACAAAACCTCCGCACTTGTTGTTGGTCTTAGCACAGGGGTACTTTCGAAGGGCAGGAAATTCGGACGTGGGTGCAATCTATGCATCCTATAACCCCCCCAGAAATTGGGCGATTTCGGAAAATTCCAATTTAGCCTCCCGTGTGACTGGTCCACTGGGCATACATACATATATGGGTTTTAATGAAGCGATTGCATGACTAACACACTTCACAATCCTTGAAACTGAGGCAACACTAATACCACTCAAGTCACCAACGACTTGTTGGTAACTGCCGGTAGCAAAAAATCGCAGGCACGTCAGCCATTCTGGGTACATCAGATTTTGAGGACCCTTGTCATTAGATATTCAAAGGGATTCAACCATTATTGTAGTTTCATTGTGCAAAAATTCATGACCAGCTGATTTGTATTAATTTATTGTTTGAGGGGAGGGGGCTAAAGAAAATGCATTTCTGTCACCAACACTGGACAGACAACTAATTAATTTTCTTTTTTATAAATTTTCAAGCCTACCCCTCTTTTTCTCTTACCTTGTCATATGACCATGTTTGGGAACTTCAGAGATTAATTGTGTTTGTAGCAGTTGAGTTGTTTAAATACTATGTGCAGACTTTCACTCAGTAAATGTTCCTTGATCCTGCTCCGCTTGAGTGATTGGCTCAGCCAGACCAGGTCTTAGCTAAGACCTGGCATAACTCTTAATACCATGTTGGTGAAAACGGGCCTAACAGTCTCTATCACCACCAGACACGTCAGTGGCCTTGATATACGTTTTTATGGCATTCAAATTAGATTTATGCCATGTAATTCAGTGTCTCAACCAATTACATGAACTATATTTGCTACGTTGCACTGTCCTTTTACAGAAACTCATACTTCTTGAAATTGCTGTAAGTGCAGTTTCGATTGATATTCTGAAGACAGTCTCCCACACATTATGGGGTAGTTTCAAAACACACAGATCAGAAGAGAATAAAATTGGAAACCATTCAAACCAAAAACCAAAGCACGAAAGTTGTCTGACAACTTACTTCGACATCTTTGACTCGTGTTTTGATTCCCCGTGTCTGTTTGTGTGCACCACACAATAAAAAGCACAACGACCTCTGAATATCCAATTAAAATATCTTATCATTTGCAGATGCATAATATATCCTTTTTTTTTGTCTCTACGAACCCACTGAACCTGTAATTGAGCCTTTGGCTCATCGATAAAGTGATTTAAATATGTTTAAACCAATAAATCCAATTTGGCAATTGTGTTAATAGTAGGGTAAACTCAACCTTCTGGGAAGAAAACATTGGGCAACTGGTGTTTTTGTCCAGTAGTAGATGTGTGCATGGCCATCACTAACATCAGTGATGTAGTTGGGGCCAGGACACCCGAGACCGAGGCAAGGCCAAGGATTTGGTATCCGAGACCAAGCCAAGGCCAAGACCATCAAAATATGGCCCCACATCAACCAACTCAGTAACACCCTGAAAACATGCACCTTCGATGATTGTGGCAGAACAACCATGCATGACTGTCTAAAGCAATTCAATGTAGATTTACTCTTGGTATTCTTTTTTAAGTGTGTAAATTGGACTTCGGAGAAGCATCCTACTGCTTCTGCATGCCATTATGTTTTCAAGGTTTATAATTCAATGACTTTGTTGAGTTTCCAGTGTGCCAGACAGCAGTTGCAGTGGGCTGTTTCAATGACAGACTTCATGAGTGGGCCTTTTTCTGGTGGGGTCCAGGCCAAGAATATGCCAGACACAGTTCAACCAGCTGTGCTTGGTATTGCTCCGGGCAGAAGTTCCTCTACGCAGGGATGACGGTGAGTTGGCCAAATAAATAAAAAACTGTACATTACCTCTTCTCTATAGAGCACACATTTTGGCAAATTTATCTATTAAATGTGAATAGTAACACATTCTCTTGGATGTGTTACCATCCTCTTCAGTGGCTACTAAGAGGTTATGGAGGACGAAAAATGTCATACGATAAATATAAACCTCATTGCCACTATTTTGCACCCACTGATCAGAAAGTTTTTTCCAATGCATGCAACAATGATTTGAATTTCTCTTACTTGGCTCTGATACTGGTTACCTGATTGAATCATTGACTGAACTAACTGAGCAGACATGGTTATGTCAATAGAATCCGGATATTGTTCCCAATACGCCAATGACATATATATGCTTTCCTAAATTTTAAAATAATTACCATCCAGGGAGGCATGGGACTGGACTGCCACTGCGGCAATGGTGCCTATGACATCTATGGAGCATCAGGTGCTTGTGGTGCGTGCCAGCAAAGAGGAGAAGCGTTTGGTTGTGGAAGATCAGGTGGAGACCCTAACAGACTTGTGTTTGTTTACAAAATAGGTAAGACAAACTGTGATTGTTACAGATTTGAAATTTTTTTTGTACTGCAGGAGAACCCTGCATTGCATGAATAGTGGGCCAAAACAAAGGCTTCCCACAAAAATGTTTTTGTTTACGTTTCTAAAGGAATCAATATTCATAAATTGAGCTAAGATTGATGGTTAAGTAAATTTGGCAATTAGAATGATTTAGTGTGACTATAATCATTCTTTTGGACACAATTTCTTTCTGACAAAATACTAACTTTATATATTACACATAAATAGCGCATCATTGCGGGACCTTACCTGTATGGAATCCTGGCGCCCAGATTGTTAAAACATCGGTCCATCATTCAAAGATTATTTTTCCACAGTTAAACCAGCAGATATATTTTAGTTCTATTGAGTATGTAAATTAAGACAAACTTTGAAACCTTCAAATAGTTTAATATTTTCTTAATTACTCCACCTGGCAGAGTATTGTGTGGAACAGATTTTTGAATGATTTCACCTTCTGTGTTTGCGGGTTTGTGAGTCAGTTCCTGCGAACAATACTCAATGGATTTAGATTTCCTTTGGTACGATCCTGATTAAATTTGGTGGCTGTGGGAGCTTTTGGTGGACCACAGTTAAAGAAATTTGAAAAAAGCCTCTCTCACCCTGCACTGCAGCAATATAGATATTGTGCTCAGCATGAGTCCGAATTTGAAGGTAACTTGAGGTATGCAATCCCTCAGCACTCATTCTTGTTGTATTTTTCAGATCCACCAGTTGCAGATATTGATGAAAGACACGTTGGCTGCTGGACAAGCAGCCTTGCTCCCAATGTCCTGGCACCTCAGGCGCAAAGGACTGACCTCCCAGCAAATAATTTGACAGTGGACGCCTGCATCAACAAGTGCCGAGAGTCATCGCAGAGATACTCTGGGCTTTATGTAAATATCTTCTGTACTTTTCTCCGCAATGAGTCTCTATTAAATAGCCTTCATCCTTGTGGTAAATTTCAAATAAGTAGAATTGCCAATGGGAGCATGGAGCAGTGATAAGGACAAATTTATCAGTAACGTATCATTAAGTATATTTGTTCTAATTTTTATACTCATAAATACCTAGCTACATTCAAAGATTCATTTGAATTGTCTTGAACTTAATCTTCACAGGCAGGCAGAGAATGCTGGTGTGGAAGTGACCTGCAGTGGGAACATGCTGGTCGATCACCTGTTCATACAGCCCAATGCAACATCCCATGCCCAGGCAACAGCACAGAGATGTGCGGCGGAAGCAATTTTATAAACATCTTCAGGTCAGGTAGGTAGGCTTATTTTCATTATAAATTTTGATCAAAGATGTCTCTTGTTCCTTTAACTGGAGGGTGCATGGAAAAAAGAAATTCAACAGACTCAAAATAAAATTATCAACCCATAAATTGCTGACACAGTGTGACTGACTTTACCATGAGGTTTGTGATATACCAATTGAAAGAAGAAACTTACTTCAGTTAAGTTTTATGCGAATTCGTCCACATACTAGGTTGTCTCACACAATACTCAGTCTAATTGACTCAATGGAGACTGAACAGTGAACGGGTTACTGCAGTGCATTGACATACACTTGAGGACAAAATTATTAGCCACTCTCTAGGTATACACCCTTTAATTTCATTTTTCTCAAGATTGAGGTATGAAAGACCTACCATATTGTTTTCACCTAAACTCAATTTCTATTGCATTTCCATTTCAGAAGGTTAATTGTTCCAAAAATTTCAAAAGTAGTCTAGATAATTAACTGAACCCAAAATTTGCCTGCCGAGGTCAAAAATTAATAGCCTTCTGATGCTACCATTTCCGGTTGTCTTCTGCCTGCTTTTAAATGCTTTATAACACTCCTGGTTGTCAAATAAAGTGTTCAACTCATATCAAACACAGGCTTTAGTTTCCTTTCTCCCTTAAAATTCATTGATAGCCCACAAATTAATGATCTTATGGTACACAACATGGCCACATACAAAATAGAAGAATATAAAGTCAGCGTCCTAGGCTAATAGAAAAAATCATGATGTGTACTAGAAGATCATTAATTTTGGGACCGTTATTAAAAATAAAGAAAGAAAGGACCTTAAATTCAGAATCTGAGATGAGTTGAAAGCTTTATTTGATAACCAGGAGTGTTATAAAGCATTTAAAAGCAGGCAGGTCACAGGTGATACCACAGAGATGGTAATTTTGTCCTCAAGTGTAGTTCCAAGCTGGCAATACATCCTCAAGTACATAATTGATCTTCGGAGTGTCGGGATGGTACATACGGACTTCCAGGGAGGGCTTGTCAACCCTGCAAATGTGAGAATGACGGTGTGTGTGAGAAGGGCACTGGTAAATGTCCTGGACCTTGCACTGAGGGATATGCTGCAATGACATCTGGAGGACCCTGTTTGGGTGGGCACTTTAAATGAACAAAAGAGGAAAATAAGCAAGCTTGTGCATTATATTTTGCATGTTGAAGACATAACAAGTACATCAATGGATGAAATGATTTATATTTTTCAGAATGCCCCGACCACTATTACGGAAAACATTGCAACACAACATGCAATTGTGAAGTTCCTTGCGACAAGGTCACTGGCCGCTGTGAAGGGCAATGCAAAGCTGGATGGAGGAAGCCTTACATAGCTGGTCCTTGCTCCAATGGTAAAATTTATCGTCTCATTCAGTTGTAATATGCTGCCAAGCAATACCATATTGTCTGGCTTGGAATTGATTTATTAAACTGCATAAACTGAGATTCAATTTTAACATTTCATCCTCATCTCATTGCCAGTATCTACCATGCTATATGCGCAAGACAAATTTTAGATAATCAGAAATAAATTAGCATCTGTCTAAAATTTCCAATATATGCACAGTAGTCAGTAAAATGAGCAACAACCTTTTTTGAGGAGTTTCTCAACGTTGTTGTTGATTTAGGGGATAATGTGTTAAAAAACAACTTGGTATCAAAGGGAAAGGTTGCGGGTGTGCTCTTCATGTTGATAGTAACTGTTACCTTGAACCAATATGACACTTTAGAATGCCCTGAAGGATTTTATGGCCAGGGCTGCTATAAAAACTGCAACTGTGATGCCAAATGCTTAAAGTCATCAGGACAGTGCCTTGGAGATTGTAGTGCAGGATGGACGAGGCCTAAGGAAGGGGAACCATGCTCGCAATGTGAGTTTGCTCAACTACTCTAAATGATTGAAATCAGGATATTTCCAATAGCAAACAGATTTAATATCCTGATTTCAATCATTTAAACAGATTAATATTCCAATGGTAGAGGAAAAACAACAATACATTACATATCTATACATAGCTGAGACTTTTCGCATATACTTGTATGTGTTGCATTGCAGCATTGACGCCAGTTCTTCTTCTCTTCTGTAACGCTTATCCGTCTCAGTGAGACACGGCGCTCCTCACCAATGCACTCCAGCTGTTTCTATCTTCTGCAATGTCAATTAAATGTTCAATGTTACTTTGCATCATATTAATGGGCATGTCTAAGTCTGTTGATATTGTCTTCCACCAGGTCGTTTTAGGTCTTCCAGGATCTTTTTTTGCAGGTTTTAAATGTTCTTCTAGAGCTCTTCTGGCAGGTGTTTGTGGATCTAGTCTTAGTATGTGTCCCAGGAATCTCAGTCGTCTCTCTTTAATGATGTTACTCCACGGTCTTGTACTTGTTCGCTTGCATAATTCTTCGTTCGAAATTTTATCCATCTTCGTTATTCTTAGACATGTTCTCAAAAATATTGTTTTCTAATTCTTTCGTAAGTGTCCAAAGTTCCGAATTGTATAGGAATATGGTGGAGACAAAGGCTTCTAGTCTTCTGATTTTATTTCGTATTGATGATTTGTTTGTTAAAAACGGCCTGATCGTATTGAAGGCACTGTATGCAAGTCCTTTTCTTCTTTTGATGTCTGTAATTGTGTCTAGTGCTGTACCAAGGTACTTGCATTTTTTCCACTCTTCTGGTCCATTTTTTCTGATTGTGTAAATTTCAGTTTTTTCTTTGTTCACTTGGAGATTTCTTTCTTCTAGTTTTCTTGGAATAGTCTTGATAATTTCTTTAACAACTTTTTTATCTGTTGTTATCCATCCAATATCGTCTGCGTATTGTTGATCTTGAGTATATTGTCTCTTTTCTTCAGTTTTTGTGTATGAATGATCTGATGAAGGTGCAGGTGTTATCGTTTCGTTTTGTGATGGAAGAGAATAATCGTGATCTTGTAATGCTGTTGGAATTTTTCTTTGTTGTAGACTAATGGCCAGATAGAAAATAAATAAGTACGCACTGGCTGAGTCTCCTTGTGGGGAACCAATGTTTGTGATGAAAGGTCTTCCGGACGTTTCTTCAATTTTGATCGAAATTTCAACATCGTGTAATAATAGATAAAACATGTGTAATTCATCAGGATCTAGAACTGTGCTTAAGTCATTGATTAGAGTGTCTCTTTTGATGGTGTCGAACGCTTTGGACATGTCTAGTAGTAAAATGTTAATTTCATAGTCACTCGATGTGAGTGCTTTATCGGCAAGCATTTTGATGGAGAATACTTGTTCAGTTGTACCTCTTCCTGGTAGATAGGCTGCTTGTGTCTTTGGTATTTTTGAATTTAATTTATCTGATGTTCTGCGTATCATGATGACTGCTAGGATTTTTCGAATTGTGGATAGCAGTATTAGGGTCTGCAATTGCCTGGAGGTCCTTTGGGCTTGTTCGGTTTCGGTAGTGGTACAAGAACTCCTGTCTTCAATTCTTTGGGGTATTCGCCTGTTTTTGCCATAAGATTGAGGAGGGTCGCAATTTCCTCAAATATTTCTTCTGTTCCATACTTGATAAGTTCTGCTTTAATTTGGTCACAGCCTGCGCTTCTGTTGTTCTTCATTGATTTTACGGCTTTTTTCACTTCTGTCGATGTAAAGGGGCATGTCATGGGAACGGGAGGAATATGTGGAATGGGGACTGCTGTGTCTGTTTTGAATACAGATGAGAAATGTGTAGTTAGTACTTCTACACAGTCACTTGGGTTAGTGGTGAGCCCATTTTCTCCTTGGATGATGAGTTTTTCTTTGTGTTTCATGGATCGAATCGCTCTAGATGCTGCATACATCCTGTTTGAATCGTCTGATATTTTTTCAATCATTTCTATTTCTTGATCGATCTTCTTGCATTTTTCATTTTCTAATTCTTTGTGTATTTTCTTCATGATCTTATTTCTTTCAGATCTTGATTGTCTTATTATTGCGGGATCTTTGCATGAATTGATCTTGTCTCGGAGTTGTTTCTGTTTTTCTGAGAGCTGCTTGATTACGGGATTCTCGCTTTTCTTGTTTTTCGTTTCAGGCTTCATTACTTCTGTTGCAGCTTTCAGGCTTGATGTCACAATGTTGTTCCATATTGCTTGCGGTTTTTCATTCTTTTGTTTTTTTCTCATTGTAGTATTTTCTTTGCTTGACTTGGTATTCTACTTGTGTTGTTTTTGATGTTAATTTGCGCACATCATACGATTGTTTCTTGGTCTTGTTATCGTAGCACTGGTATATGTTTTGTAGGTTCATTGTCATTTTTACCATTTTGTGGTCTGTGCTGACCGTCAGATTTCCATGGGAGCGAGCATTGGTAATCAGTTTTCGATGTGTATTTTTCGTAAGTATAAAGTCAATTTGATTTCTGTATCTGTTTCTTCGCGTCGTTTGAGTGTTCGTATCTTGATGCGGTTTGTGTCTTTCTGGCATCTCCCACGTTGTTCTGTGGGACATTTTGTGGTAGAATAATGTATTTGTTAGGTTCATATCGTTTTTTCTACCATAGTCTATCAATCTTTCACCATTTTCGTTTGTTCGTCCTTTTCCATATAGTCCTAGGGTTCTGTCTTCACGATTTTCTGCTGATCCGCATTTAGCGTTAAAGTCGCCTGCCACGATGAGAATGTTACGTTTTGGAACTGCTTCTGTTGCTTCGTCTAGATCTTCATAGAACTTGTCAGCTTGTTTCGGGTCTTGGTTACTGACTTGTAGGGTTGGGGCATAGGCTGCGATGAACGTGATGTTACGTTTCGATTTTCTTTGATCACCGGTTGTGTTGCTGTTTGTTGACGTTTTGGTGTGGGCCGTTTGATCTTCTTCGTACGTAATTTGGCATATGCGGTCAGATATTTTCTTGAACTGGCATCTTAATCTAGAGTCTACAGCTATCCCAACACCATGAAACGAGTCTTTATCGTTACTTACATAGTAAAAGTCATATTGTCTTTTATTTCCTTCAAGGATTAGATGGCCATTGGATTTTAGTTTAGTCTCTTGATTTTTTAGTACGATTGACGCCAGTACTTGAACCAAAAACGACAACAACAACAACAACAACAACAACAACAACAACAACAACAACAACAACAGGACAGCCAACAGGATTGCCAAATGAAGGTAAGTCAGTAAACTAACCTTAAGTATTGCACCATATAACCATCCTATACCAGAAGAAGTTTATTTATTTATTTCTATTCGGACAAACTTCAGGCTCCAACGATAAGGAAAAGAAGGGGAGTTCCAAAGGTGTATCTATAGGAGCTGGAGTTGGGGCTGTTGTGATTCTGGCCTTGATTGTTCTCATGGTATGCTTCGTGCTAAGAAGAAGGTCAGTGGCGATTTAATGTTTCTTGTAATACAAACACGTTAAATTTTGTGCATATTCAATTTGGTGAAAGTAATGAATTCTGCAATCTGATTATGACCTTTCAGACAAAAGCTAATACAAGCAAGGGGCTTGAAACATGAAGACAATGCTCCTACCAGTAAGTATAACAAAGGGCCCGGTGTCTGATTAATAGTCACTGGAAAATAATGTGAACAGAGTGAGTGAGTTTGTGTTTTACGCCCCATCAGCACCGGTGTGGGCTATTTAGATGCAAAGTAATGTGAACAGAAACTTAAAACTTACAAGCTTGTCAACATGATTTAGAAAGCAGAATGTTTTGAGGTTTATTTCAAGTCCGACTTTGAATTAAGTGGCTTTTCGGTGTTGTCCGGTGAACAGAGGAACAATCATGTATCATTGACCACATCCAAACGTACACTGGTCATTAACAGTTTACCTTTAATGGCCCCAAGAAATCAGATCTATTCACAAAAAATGTATACCAATACATTTTATAAAGCTACCTCATGCTCAGATGCAAAAAAAAAGTAATTCATAGCAGTTGGAAAAGTTATATATGTGACTTCTTTTTGGCAGCAAGGCCACCAATCTCAGCCGTTGGTGATTATGAATATGTGATCAACACACTGCATCCAGTTGGACAGCTGATGCAGGTCATAAAACAGAATAATAAGGAGGAAGACCCTTTTTACGATGAATTCCAGGTTAGTTTTATATAGCAATGCAGCTTGGCAGCCTTATGTATCTGTCCATGTATCTACAATTCATAAACTCATTCCAAAGTGCCTTGCCATAAGTATGGTTTGGTTAATTTTACAGTCTGTCACTTTGATATAGAAAAAATGAGGACCCGTTCACTGTGAAAAATGCACTTTGTGACTCATGATATCCGTTGAAGTGTCATCTTCTCTACTTTCAACACGGGAACATAGAGGCTGTTTGATTAGTCATGATCGAGAGAAGGCCATTTGACTTGTCATAACTGATTTTAGAGTGAAAATCAGATGCATAATCCTTTCGTTTGGCTGTCACGAACAAGCGGGATAAGTCTCCTTAAATCAAATTAACAAAGTATTTGGTATGATCATGACAAGTCATCATTATGATGACACACAAAGTGCCATTTTCATAATGCAACAGTCCACTCTCTTTCTATTTAGATCTACATGTAAGTGACTGATTGTAATCATATAGCCAACAACCACTTAGTGCAAGAGCATATGTAATCTGGCTCACTTCGCTTGTAAATTTTTGGCACCATATATCAAATCGAAGCTTAGGATGTGTAGATTCAGAAAAAATATGGTGCCATTTTTTTCTCGTCATTCTAAGGGGTAAAATCCAAGATGGCGTCCAAGATGGCCGCCGATGATGTTTTCTTCATATCTCAGCTTGTATTCATGGTATATTAAAAATTAAAAAGTTGATAATGATGTTTTTGGGGTCAAGGAATCCAATAAAGACCAACCCAAGCTCCTATCTTGGTTCAAAAACTGAATATCATGCCAAATGTTATCAAAATTGACATAAATTTAAGAATGTTCGACTCATCTCACCAGCCGTGTTTATTTCTTGCAGTGATAGTCACTTACAATACAAATGTGATAGTCCCTTACAATATAAATGTTGAACTATAAGGTTTTTAAAGAATAGACTATATTTATAAGATCAAATCTGGATATCACATATTAAGAACACGGTATAAATCACGTTCTTGGTGTCTTATTTAAAGCAAAAAAACTACTGGTCCGATATTGCGAGTTGGGAAAATTTCAGCACTGCTAAACAATGGAATTTATGCATGTACTACTGATCATAAAAGAGGAAGTGAAGCCCCTTTCATGTGAATAAATTGCTTCTATCTGTCACTGGTCTTGATATAGGCTATTGTGTGATATTTGATTATACAAAGGATCAGTTTTTTGGCGTCACACTGCATGGAAAAAATGTATCCAAAACATTTTAAAATACTCATTGATAAGGGTATTAGAACCCAGTTTTTTAGGTAGACAATAAGTGCTTCACTGTGATTCTGCAATACATGTCAACAACTAAAATTACAGAAAGTACAAAGAGGAAATGTTTAAAAGTTACTAAACTTTTATATTCTGCACGTTCACATTATTTTGCAGTACTTGAATTTCATGGGGATATCTTAAAACGTTTTCTCTACAAGTGCATTTGAATAAAGCAGGGTTTGCTTTGCAAAAACTACATTTCAAGTTTGTAAATCCTTCATATCTATGTTTAAATATGATGGTAGTACATGTATCTAGCATAGCTAGCTTACAGAAATTTACAACCTAAGAGTTTTGTAGTCTGCAATCATCCATTTTTTGGCCCAATTGACCAAAAGTTCCAAATTTTACCAACTTGAGACACCCCCTGTCTTGCCTCCTCTCTCTGTGCATTCTACCCTTCTGTATTCTCCTTTTCTACATTTTCCTAACTGCATCTTTTCATCCCCAGTTCCCCATACTTGTAGCTCTCATTTGCATCAAATTCTCTTGCCTCCTCCTAGTGAACTCCTCATCTAGAAAAGCTCTCCTGAGAGACTCCTCTATCTGCCTCTTCTTTCACTTATGCCTCCTCCCACTTCTACGTTTTCCCTCCCATATCTGATTCTCCTTTTCTACCTCTTCTCAAGCTGTGCCTCCACCCAATTATAGGTATTATCTCTTCTCTGCTATCTCTGCCTTCTCCCTTTACCTCCTTCCAAGTTTATGCCTGCTTCTACTTTGCGTCCTCCCTGTTATTTTTGACTCTCGAGCCCTTTCAGGGTTTTCTGCCCTCTCCCTCTGCTCTTTACTGCACCCTCTTTCTCCATGGCCTAATATTTTGTGCTTGTTTGCACTAGCCTACTACTAGCTCTTTGGGAATGGGTTTAACTCCAACCCCCAAACTCAATTTAGTTTGTGGGACATAAAATTGAGACAGGGTGTTTCAGTGTACACTGAGGCAACTGATAAACACTGGGCGTCCCTGAATTTTAAAATACAGTATGTACAAGACTCCCAGCCTTCTCATTCATCTCTTCATCATACGGGGGTAGTGAAAATAAATGTGCAGCTACCTCCACAAGGAAGGAGGAAGAGCTTCTTGGCTGAAAGGGGCATACTAGCACAACAAAAATTAGTCAACTCCTTTATACCCTCTGCCTGCAACTTCTCCTCTGTCCATTTTTGCCTCCCCCCCCCCCCAACATCCAAGCTTTCCCTCCTTAGCTTTCCCTCCTGATGCTTCTCCCATTCTGCCTCCATTACCTCTGACTATCCCTGTTTAACTCCTCCCTGATAGCTCTTTCCTCCTCCCTGATAAGTTTTCCCTCCTCCCTCTATCTCTTGCCAAACGTATGCCTCCTTGCCTCTGCCCTATTGTCTTTGACTCTCCATTTCGGAGCTTTCTGCTTCCACCCGGTCGCCAGATCTTTCCTCCACCCTGATAGGTATTCCCTCTTCCCTCCTTATGCTGGCTCCTCTGTTTGCCTACTTCCTAAATCCCCCCTCCTAGTCCGCATTCTCACTCTTATCTCTGACTATCTCTTTCTGCCATCAATGTTTTTGCCTCTGCCCTAATAAAAGGTATTTTCTCCCCCACACTGCCTCCTTTCATTTTCTCACTCTGCTTCTTCTACCTTATTTCTGACTCTCCCTTTCTACCACTTTTCTAGCTCCTCTCTGCACTCCTTGACAGCTATTGTCTCCTCCCTCTGCCTCCTCCCACTCTGCCTTCTCCTTCTCATCTTTGCTTTGAACACCCATTCTACCTCATCCCGACAGCCCACCCCTCCTTTCTACTTTCTCCTCGCGCTTCCTTCTACCTAATATATGCCTATTTGCACTTTGCCTCCATTGTCATTTTATCTGACTGTCCCTTTCTGGCTCCTGTCTAAGGTTAACCAACTCTTACCTCCTTCCCAGTACGCTGTAGGTCTCCGCACCTCCCAAGCTTAATTATGCATTCGTCCATTCTCTCTCCTCCACTATCACTCTTGCCTCCTCCCTGTCTTGTCCCCTAACCACCTTAATCCCTGTCTCATCACTTAATGCATCATACATGGGTTCCTCTTGTCTCTGAATCCCTGACCTTCATTCCCCTCTCCTATTCTCATACTTTGATCATTCATCCCTGACATAAATTTAGTCATGCAACTCCCACCATTTAAAGAACATTCTGATGAAATTTTGCTGCTCTCATTCTTTGACTGCATTAAATTAACATATTATTTTTCCCTACACTTATAGCAGGTAGCTAGGATATTCCGGTTCAAGTATAGTATACCTGGCTTGGTGAAGTATATAGCAAGTGAGTGACCTCCCCACCTGAATAAGCTTTTAAAAGGATTGGCTGGCTTATTTAGTCCGTGGAAGTCACTGAAAATCTCTGAATGTTGGATACTACACTTGACCAGACATGCTTTAACTAAGAAATGACAAAATTGAGTTGTTCAGCTCTTCTTGGGCCTCTTGTGAGCAGCTTTGTAATAATGTACAATTGTACATCATGGTGTAAGCTGGAAAAAATTTCGAGAGAGCTACATGACTCGCGGCGGCCCTGGAAGTGTTGGTGTAAAATAAGCAGGTACTCTGGGCTCATTTCTTGCACTGAAACATGCAGATGAGAAACAGAAAGACACCAGAAAGAATGTTGCAATTTCTAATGGACACCATATCTCATAAATTTGATTGAACAGAGCTGTAACGAATGGCCAAGTAGTGATTAAGAAACATTCTGCTACATTATTTGGTCAAATTCGTAGCATCATAAACATGTCCTTGTTACAATTACACAGTTGCTTCGAATTATTCAAAACCTTTTGTATCTTCTTAGTATATATGTTGGCATATGGCCTATCTGTGAAGACAGGTAGTGGCACAATATTTCATATAGCCTATCACAAATTGTGTTTCACAATGCAAGAAAGGAATACGGCAAATGAGATAAGTCAAACATTCTTAAATTTATATCAATTTTGATAACATTTGGCATGATATTCAGTTTTTGAACCAAGATAGGAGCTTGGGGTGGTCTTTATTGGATTCCTTGACCCCAAAAACATCATTATCAACTTTTTAATTTTTAATATACCATGAATACAAGCTGAGATATGAAGAAAAACATCATCGGCGGCCATCTTGGACGCCATCTTGGATTTTACCCCTTAGAATGCGTAGAAAAAAATGGCACCATATTTTTTCTGAATCTACACATCCTAAGCTTCGATTTGATATATGGTGCCAAAAATTTACAAGCGAAGTGAGCCAAATCTAAATATGCAACATATGCTCCTGCACTACACTGGTGCTCATGAGACTACTACGTAGTTTGTCAGACCCACCAAAGTTGGCAAAAAACCCCCGAATTGACCACCCAAGTGTAATGTTTTACTAATGAGGAGCAGGATTGTGGATTCAAAGGAATTTTTGCAACTTGCCCACATTCATAACCCCACAGGAAGGGTGGAAACTGCAAAATTTCGGGCAAAAATTTGGGTAGATGACCAACTAAACATCCTGAAAACCAAAGGTTTCCAAGTGACACTTTTAAATTGTAAGACGATCATTAAAAATTATGTTTTACTCTTTCAAAATAAGCCCAAATGGCACAGTTCCAGCTGAACGCAATTACATCACAACAGATCTAGAAATAAACACCAAAAAAAAAACAAACAGAAGAGAATGGCAAGTTATTGGATGACACATGATCTGGTATGCATGATGCGATATTATTCAAGAAATATTTTTTCTTCAGAATCTTCCGAAACACAGCTTAAAGGACTGCGACATTGTAAAAGCTGATAAATCAATACATCCAATTGGAAATTACCATATAAGTGAGTACATTAATTGGCCTGAAACATGTACTGTCATGATCATAACTGGAAAACTCTAAAAATGGAATGCAATTTAATAGCAGTCTAGCATCTTGAAGCAGTTGGATAAAATAAACTGCAAAATTGGGATCTCTGTCCCTGTTGCCATAAGACATCACTGAAAATATTTTTGACTAGAGCGCTTAAGACAAAATGAAAGGCCAGGAACTTGAATGATTAACTTAGTGATGTGACTAAACTTGTTGAAGTACTTGGTCAAAAGTAAGTCATTTTACGGATTATGTTAGTCAATTTACTAACTGCTACATTAGTCATAGGTTGGTCAATGTCCAATCAAAATTAGTTAGAACCTGAATAATTAACTTAGTCATACGTCTGAACAGCCTGATGGCTAGCTGCTCTGAAGGATCTCGATAATGGAAACTCCTGTCGCGGTGTCATCCATGGCTCCCGTCCACACAGAATTTTAAGTTATAAACCCAAGAAACACATCCTATTCTATTTTTAATTGCTTCATTTTGGCCAGGTTGATCTATTGCTGCTCATTTTCTCAACCTCTGCCAGAAAATGCAGGCCAATGATATTTATAGAGAAACCTGTCATTTTAATATGTTTTCAAATATATCCATGGGCCATGTCCCAAACTTCCTGAGCTGAAGGACTTCAGGTACCTCTCTGAGGAGGCGGACATAGCCGGACATAGCCTGACATAGCCTGACATAGCCCGACATAGCCGGACATAGCCGGACTTAGCCCAACATAGGCCTACTACTTTGTGGGAGTCGCTGGAACATAGAGCCTCCTCCAAAAGCAATGTGCAACATATTGCTCCCCCTGTTATTTGATTAACTTCAGCAAAATTAGACTAATCAGCTTAGTCAATTGATTAATTCTTGACAAAATTTTAATAATTCAAACCAATGACAATCTGGTCAAAAAGTTTTCAGTGCTTTCAAAAACAGACATCCAATGCCAGAAGCACCACCAGTTTTCCAGGTCCTTGCAAATGTATGTTAGTCATATTTCACAGTAATTTAAAAAAAAGTTATCAAGAAGTAGACAACCCTTTTTATTGAATTCCAGAAAAAGATATCAGAATCACCCTGCAGAATTCAAACAGAGATAACTATACCAAGGTTTCATATATAAAGGTGAGCAGTGAGAAGTTAAACACAGATGATTGAATAAAACTAATGATAAAGAAAAGTTAAATTTTGAAAGCAAACTTAAAAGAGTTCTTAATTCAAACCATTTGATATTCTGCTGTTTGTTTACAGAATTACAAAGGACAGACTGCTTATATACCAGCACAGGGTAAGTCTAAACTTTTATCATCATCATAACATCTTTAATCTTAACTCGGCTAGAACATCATTCTGAACATGGCACGCCACGCAGTGTATGTCCTAAAATGAATACATGTACTATTGACCTCGAAGTGATTTCAATTTTTTCACAGGACCCAATTCTTCTACTGTGGATGACTTCCTGCAGATGGTCTGGCGAGAAAACGTCTCAAAAATCATAATGCTCACAAATTCAGTTGAAGGAAAGGTGGGTTCCGTATATATATATATTTTAAAACTGTAATTAGTTATTTCTGTTACTATTGCCAAAAGTCATAAACAAATCTATTTTACCCTTTTGAGACAAATTTTTTTTGGCCTTTACTAAAAACATTTGTTGTATTCAGGAAAAAGCTGAGCAGTACTGGCCCAAAGAAGATGGGTCACCGGAAGTTGCCAGAGAAATTGTCCTAAAGAGAACGGATGAACTGATGTTTCCTGATTACGTTGTTAGAACATTCACCATTACCAAGGTAACTAGGATGTTAAAATACACTGCAAACCTACTGAATATATATGTTGCTTTTTTCGGAATTCTGTAAGTAACATAATTTCAAATGTTTATGCAGGGTAGGGAGTCAAGACAAGTGAAACACTACATGTTTATAAGCTGGTCGGATCAGCAGAGCATCACAAGCACTTCGTCAGCTCTCAGTATGCTGGAAATGGTCAAAAATGACCAAGAAGAAGGAAGCCTCTATTATAATGAAGGTCAATCCATTTCACCCTGGTTGGTTCACTGCAGGCAAGCAGATTTTTATTATCAATGCAATATGACCCTCAGTTTGACCAATTGTCAAAATATATAAAGAGGTCTTGCTGCAAGTGTATTGGTCCTGTGAATCGAATCCAGCTCTTGCCGGATCACCTGGGCCTATGTTGGATGGCTGTTTCAATCATCCTTCCCCTCATTGTCGTGTCCTCCTCCTGTCCTACCTAGCCTACCAAGTGCATAAATACAGAATGTAAAGCCCCAATCATGGATCAATATTGGTCCTGTGAAAATATGGGTTGCCGTAACAACAATGCAATTACAAGATTGCACCTACACATACATGGGATATGTACATACAATATGTTTTGGGTAGCAAAACCTCCTGATTAAATGACCAACCTTTATATCCCTACATCATAAATGTAATCGTTGTAGGCCTTCTCTTTAAAATCAGGAAGAGAAAATTGGCAATAGTGCAGGTTTTTAATGAAGATCTTTCTCGAAGAAAATAAAACTGGTTATTTGTTAGATAATTTTTATTGACCATTCAAACTATCTAATATGTTTTAGTTATTCTAGTCCTAGAAGAAAAGGTGTTAAACTTTAGCCAATTATGTGTGATCAAGAAAAATATGATGTTTTCATTGTAAATCGTCAGCCTAAAGCAAAATTGGCCTAAGTCATTTTTGACAATTGTTGGAAAACTGCCAAAAACTGACTTAGGCTAACTTGGTTTTGACATCCAAAATGACTTAGGCCAAAATTGTTTTGTGGTCGAACTGTGTTATTAAGCATATTTCAATAAAATTAATGAATGAAACGTGAGGAAATATCTTGAATAAAATTAATGCTCACAATTATGAACGAAAAATACTGGTGATATCCACTAAAATCAGTGATAACAAAATTGGCATTAGTCCAAAGGAATCAGCCGTTTGCATGTAAATTAAATAGGGGTTTTGAGGAGCTAGTTATTAATTAAGGAGTCCAATTTTTTTTAACAAATGTATTATCATAAGGGCCTCCCTGTGGTGCCAAATAAGAAAATTAGGAAAAAAGTCTGACTTAGGCCAATTTTGCTTTAGGCTGACGAAATATAAAGGAACAGATACCATCTGTGCATTTAACCTGAAATACTAGTTAAAAAGAAAGAGTAGCTGGCCTGTCCTTTTTAACTGAGACAAAAAATCTATTGTTAGTGCTGGAGTAAATGGAACTGGCACCTTCATAGCCTTGGATTACCTGCTGGATCAGGCAAAGGCGGAGGGACAGGTGGATGTCTACGAGTGTGTTTACAAACTGAGAGAGCAGAGATACAATATGGTGCAATCACTGGTAAGCGCTACTGATTAACACTATCAACATTTTATTTAGTGATTTGGTTGACTTGCATGGTTAACATAATTTCTACATTGCATTGCAGGACCAATACCATTTCATATACAAAACACTGCTAAAAGCTCTTGTGATAGGACCCACATCAATAGCTAGCTCCAATTTTGAAGACTACAAACTTTACTTGCAGTATGAGGTGAGCGAAAATCAAATCTGCAAAATATACAATTCATCCATGTACCTGCCCCCAGCAATAGGGTGGGCTGAAAAAAACTTTTTTTGGAATTTCAATATGCCAGTGGTATAGAAAGTTGGTTGTGGCCAAAAAATGAAAATTTGTGCAAAAAAAATTTTGTGGCATGTGACTTGTGCCGGGCCACTCCGGCTTTTATGAAAATGCATATTTTCAGCCATTTCGCATGCCTTTTTAGACCATCTTTTGGCCTGAGTCAGCAACCTTGGTTTCAGAAGGCTCAATGGCATACTTAAATCTTCTATGAAGACCATTTTGGATATGAAATGCCATAAACAGGTCCCTGATATTTAAGATATAGCCATTTCTGGGTAAATGTTGGGGAACAGAATTTGGCTTTTTTGCTAAAAATTGCCCGAAAAAATTAAAATGTCATCCTGTCGAATGTACTCAATACTACTCATGCGCTGTACGTTCGACACGATGACATTTCACCTTGTAGCTCAGCTCCTATTGCACTTGGAGCTTTGGTTGATGGCTTGTCTGATACCCCTATTACCTGGCCTCATCCCTATTTAACAATGAAATAACTGAGGTGTAATGGTAGGGCTCCACAAGCTGCTAAAGTGTCAAATCTGTAAATCTGACTTTACAGAATTGCCCCTATTCTGGAAACTGAAACCACAAATTGATGCAGGTAATGCGCTGGAAGTGTTTTTTAGGGCATTAGGGAGGACTCGGGGTAATTGCAATTCACTTGGAATCATTTTTTGTGCAGTCAATTCCGATATTTTTAATTTTTTCGCATGCGAAATGGATGAAAATATGCATTTTCATAAAAGCCGGAGTGGCCCGGCACACGTCGCATGCCACAAAATTTTTTTTGCACAAATTTTCATTTTTTGGCCATAGCCAACTTTCTATACCACTGGCATATTGAAATTCCAAAAAAAGTTTTTTTCAGCCCACCCTACCCCAGCAAGCAGGCAATTGCAGGTTCACTTTATATAAAACATTGGGAAATGTCTGACAGCTGAGTTAAGCCCATAGCACTGCATAGTTGAAGCCTTGTGTTACATAAATGCTGGATCAAGTACAGAGTGGCGGATCCAAGGGTTCTCTCCCCCCTAGACCATTGAGACGAATAATTACATTTTGAAGAAATACCCAGAAACATGGGCCAACAAATGCTGAAGCATGTCCGCCCCCTTCCCCTTAGACTACTCTTGTCTGGATCCACTATTGGTAGAAGCCATATATTAAATAAAGGCCAAAAAGCCCAGATAATTGTCAATGAACATCCTATTTCAATTTTGTGTTCTGTAATACTAAAAAAATAACTGAAACCTGTTATGTTTATTCTCTAGGCTCTTGAGGTTCTAAAACCAAACCAGAAGAAAACAGAAATAACAGACGCCATGAAACCAGAAAACAAGGAAAAAAACAGATCTGCTGAATTTGTACCAAGTGAGTGTATTATAAAAGAATTAGCTCTCCATTTCATGTAACTAAGGGTATGAAGCAGGGAAGTTTGTTATCCCCTGCCCTTTTTAACATCTTTATTAACGATCTTTTGATTAATCTCCAAAATGCGAATACAGGAGTGAAAGTTTTCGATTACAAAGTTAATACATGTGTCTATGCTGATGATGTGACAGTATTGAGTTCAACTGCTCCAGGTCTCCAGTCTCTTATCGATATGTGTACCTCCTATGCTAAAAGGTGGCAGTTTAATTTTGGCCTTAAGAAAACCCAAGTTTGTACCGTGGGGAAATGCCCTTTAAAAGACCCTCCCAAATTTACTCTAAATTCTAATGAAATTTCTACACAAGCAGACTTGGAGATACTTGGTGTCAAGTTTAACTCAACTGGCAAATACACCTGCCAGGTGACAATAGAATAAGTGCCAGTAGAAGTAGCCCTGGACCCCTGGGGACAGGGGTCATGGATCCTCCCATTGGAAAATCGTGAGATTTGAAAGACAGGGTTTGGGAGAATCAAGATATCTAAAAATGTATGTAAAACACGCTCATTTCAATTATACCACCTAAAAGTGTATAAAATGTCCTACTGACGGCACCTATTTCTACATCTCTACATGTAAAAATAACTGGACACTCACCCTGTGAAGTTGAAGAATGATTTTTTTCTTTATACATTGAACAAATGGCGTCTTCCAATTGGGTGAGAGAGAGTTATGTCATAACAAACGTTTATGATGTCGTAGGTTATTTTAGTGACGTCACAATGGTGACATCACACTCCAAAGTGAGGCTGATGGATGTCTCTCAATTATTTTTGACATTTCTCTAATTCAAAAGTAATTTTTACCATGCCAATCTTTGCGAAAATGCCACCAAAACTAGTGCCGTCAGTAGTAAAATATGTGGGCTGCTCAAATCCAAAATTTCATAAAATTCTGATAAGAATTGTTTAATCTAGACCACTTCTCCCAATACCATGTCAAAATCTCAAGATTTTGAATGGGACGACCCATGACCCATGCTACGCATGGGTCCCAGGGCTACAGTAGAAGGAGCATGTATAAACTAGCTTCTGTTGGGTTCCAATACCCTGGTCTTCATACTTCTGTTAAATCGTATCTTTGGAAAAGTGTTTGCTGTCCAACAACGTTGTATGCCATGGATTGTATTCCACTCTCTCGGTCTGACATTTCTCTGTTAAAATCAGCTCAAGGCAGTATTATTTAAAAAAATGTTATTGGTCTAAGTAAAAGGCACCACCACTCGCAGTTACTGAATGCTCTTGAAATCCCCTCGGTATCCGATGTCATTAGAAAGAACTCTTCTAGTTTCTACAATAGATCGAGCTCTTAATGTTGAGTCACCTGTGCAGCAAATTCAAGCCAGGTTTTTGTCATATTATTTGTTAACTGGCAAAACTATTAAAAATACATTGTTAGAAAAAATTACCTCACAAGGTCTTAGCCCTCTTGAGTGTATATATAAATATGGTAAAGTAAAATTTCAATTTGATTGTAATGGCGTGTCTGATTCCATTAAATATTTAGCATTGCACGATAATTATATTAAGCCATGGGCCTCAGAATATATACTTTTAAATTTACTTACTCAGTCATTTTAGCTACCTGTGATTTTATGAAGTTGTGATTCTAATGTTCTTATGTACTGCTTTTATCAACTATTTTAACCTTATACATGTTATTTTGTGTTTACATGTTATATATATATATATATTTTTTCAAATATGGGGGCTGAATAAAGAAATGAAAAAAAAAAAAAAAGAATAAATGGATAATAATGGATAAATGCTATCAGCAGTACTACAATAACAAAAAGTTCTCTTACTTATTTACAGGCAACCAGTTTAGACCCACATTTAAAACAAAATACAAAGGCTCAACTGGATACATCAACGCAGTGGCAGTGAAGGTAAATACACTGTATAGGGAGAAATGGTGAGGAGGGTAGCCTCAAAATGTTCCATCAATGACCTGCTGGCTCTGGTGTAATAGTAAATGGAGAGTCAAAGATTGCTGAACACGGAACCCAAAATTTGATAAAGTTTGGACATTGATAAACGATTCCAAAGATAACTGAAATAAACAAATAATAGTGCTGATTTCTCAAAAAATATGAGAATGATTCCTCTAATCTATGTCAAAGTTGGGAATTACTTCGTTAGGCATACATTTTTATTTATACTGATGATTCGAATTTGGATATAAGATAAAATAAGTGTCAGAAAAATTAGATTTCACATAAAATTAAAGCGACACTAAGATTAGGAAATATTTGTCCAGATTAAACATATAATAAATTAATCACATAGAATGCAATGAACATTGATTAATTCAATGAAATATTCTCTTTTGTGAAAAACTAAACATGTTTGACAGTATTTCTTGATTTCAACACAGGGCTACAAGACAAGGTTTGCCTTCTTAGCCACCCAGCTCCCCCTGGCTAGTACAAGGCAAGACTTCTGGTGCATGGTGTTTGACTACAGGTGCCCGGTGATTGTGGTGCTCCAGTATTTGGAAAAGGTGAGACCAGCTCCGTCAAACATTCACCAAATGAAAAGCTGAAAAGATTTTATTTAGTTTAGCGAGGATAATAAGCTGAATTTCAGTTTCAATTTTCTAGAGTTTGCAGTCTCTCTGTAGTACAATGTGTTTCTTTTATAATTTAACCAGTGATATGACAGACTATGAGATCGATCTTTGAACTGTTTGCTTTCCAGGACATTTACTGGCCTCAGAATATAGGGGAGTCCATCAGCTTTGGAGAATTCACTGTCAAGTGTTTGACCAAACAACTGATAGACCAGCACAACATCAATGAACTGACCCTGACCGTCAGGCACAAATCAAGGGTGAAAATTTAAATTATTATTGTTATGACAAAAGACATTCAATTTTTTCCCCATGCGGATGAGCGACAAATTTTTTTATCAATTCTAACATCATGTGGCACACATGTGGCATGTGTGTCTTGTGAGAAAGGAGGAACCAGCATTTCCAGTTAAACGGTTTTATTCATCGATAAAGCTTAGCCATAAAGCCTAAAAAAACAAGAAATACATACCATTAGCAATGTCCTAATTTATAGTATAACAAAACTATATAATGTATGTAAAAGATAATGATTAATTAAAATTATAAAACACTTACCCGGATTGGGCTGTTACTAGCTTGCTGGTTCCTCTCAGTCTGAGGAGGTGACCTGATTGCTTTGGCTCAGTGGTCAGCACTAATCCTCTCAGACTCAGAGGCCAAACAACATGAACACTTTTGGTTAACAATACAAATGAATGGGGGAGAATATATATATAATTAGTGAGTGCCACACATACCCTGCGTTTCAGAAAGTTGTCCTCAACTATAACCAATGAGAAACAAGAAACTATAACATATGAAATTTAAACAAATTGTAAGAAATATACCACCATCCGTCAGGGTTGGGCACGAGTACACATGTACTCGTGTACTCGTGTACTCGAGTAAATTTTTCCAAGTACTCGCATGTACTCAGTACTCGTGCCAAATCATGAGTACAGTACTCGTACTCGTACTCGAGTACATTGCCAAAGTACTCGTACTCGTAGTGAGTACATCACGAGTACAATTGAAGTTTCAGAAGACCAAAATTGAACACAATTTAAGGAAATGAATTAAGAAAGAAAGATTATTTGAACAATGAATAGTTTAAACCTTTGATAGTTTCCAAGCCATACTTACTAAGAAGTCAAATTTATCTTTACCATATACATGTATTAAGAACAACTGTTACAAAAAAAAGTCATGAGATCCCATTCAATAAATTTATCTTGTTAATAGGCCTACTTTTTATTTGTGTTCATATATCTTGCATGACAAATCATTTCAAATAGTTGTTCTTTGTTTTCTTTGTATGTATGTTAAAATTAATCTGTCATAAATATGATTATGATTTAGAATAATTTTCAATGTATTTACGCTGATATAGAAGAGAAACCAAAGTTATCACAATTAAGTCTTCCAGTCTACAGAATACACATCACACGGCCGCCATTTGCAATTTTAACACCTTTTGGCGCAAATCAAAACATCATAATTCACAGGCTAACACTGACCTTACTCTTGAAGATACAGTATTATTGTCTTCGCCATAGTATTCCAAGACATCTAAATTATATACCTATGCTTTTAAATTATGTCTGTAGTCCTATTTAATCCATCACTAAAGCCATTTCCGTTTTCACCTTTTTTGGGTAAATCGGCGCTTAATGGAAATCAAACAATAATGAGCACTTTATTTTGTTTTCTACCCAATTATCATTCACCAAACTGTGTGAATAACATATTATATATTTTTATCTGACGAATAATGTTGTTTTTTGAACGAAACACCCATTTCTTTATTTTCAATGAATTTTTAATGTATTTAATTTTCAATAGGTTTGATTTTCCAAGCTTTGATGCATATATACTCAACGAATTTTCGGCTGTAAGGGAAGATATTGTAATTAAGGTAAGACTCCCAGATAGCCCTCGACATGCTGCTTTTTGTGGTCCTAAAATGATTATTTTAGTGCAATTAGAACTGATAAAAGCTGCATTCATCTAGAACAATCAGAAAGCAGTATTCACATCTAATTACTTGAATGCAGTAAATCACAATGATGTAAATGTTCCTGTTGAATGGAATTGGCCGAAATTGTGGAATAGTGTATCATATAATTATATCTATACCTCTAACTACAATGCCTGATTTTTGTTATCAAGTCTTCAAATTAATTTATTCACTCAGTAGCATATATTTGATCCTATTTGAAGCCCTTCAAGGATACACCATTTTGATATTAAAATATTTTATTTGAACACATAGCCGCCATTTGCTTTTTTCACACCTTTTGGCGCAAATCAAAACATCGTAAATAACAGGCTAATACTGGCCTTATTACCAAAGATACAATATTTTAACTTCTGCCATTGTCTAAAGCTACTTTCAATTGTTATATGTACGTTTTAAAATTATGTTTCTGACTCAATCTTAACCATAACTAGGGCCATTTACGTTTTAACCTTTTTTTTGTTAAATCGCCACTTTTACGGAAATCGGAATACAACATTTAGTCTACTGGCTCACCCTGGCTTGTCTTAAATCTAAATAGAATTTTAATTATAATACTTTTTTATGATTTTATCTAACGAAAAATGTTCTCATCTGAACGAAATAACAATCTCGATGCTTACAATAAATTTATATGGTGTTTAATTAAATGCTTGCTAAATCTGCCATTCCAAGCTTTGACATGTGTTTTAACGAATTTGTGGCATTAAGAAAATAGGCCTATATATTGAAAAAAAATAATAAACCTTACAGATAGCATCATGCCCACTTCTCAATTTGTAGCTATATTATTTTGGTTTTAGTTTGCTGAGTAGCAAATCAGGTAAATTATATAAACACATCACATCTCCATTGCAGTGAATTAATTATCTGAAATTTTGATGTGACTGGGGCACTAGGCCTATATATATTCACATTTATTTTAACTGTCTTATAGGAAAATGACCATACTGGATATATTGATTCAAAATCGTGTATGTTTATTCACAGCGAGCTTGAACAAACTTTGGGGTTAAAAAAATTGACCAAGAATACGATTAGCGCAGTGATGTAGAGGAAGATCAGACGAACATTTTGATGTATCAAACGAAAAAATCTGTTGGGAATTTTTTGAGATATTTGAGTTTTAACCTTTTTATTTATCACACCCTATTGTTAGCATGGAATCTCCATCTAAAAATGATCGAAACTGCCCATTTTTCCTGTTAGGTAATATCTAAGATAAAAGTCATTATTCAGAAGTAAAAATATGCAGTCATTGCCACAAGAGCAACTACATACCACCTCATTCAGACTGACAGAGTGTGATAAACCTATAACAGTAAACATTTCTCAGAAAATTTATAAAATCTCTTTACTTGCCCGCTCGTCCTCAGTTTCATGATTCTGCTGAATAATTGTAGTAGAATCTACTTCACTTTTTAACTCTAAGGTGTATTATTTAGGTTTTTGTGTGTTTTTAAAGAAATTTCAACACTGTCAAAAAGTACTTTTGCAACCTTGTAAAGTGTAGCCAATGTTGAGTGAATCATCAGAAAACACATTTATAGAATGTTTAGAAGCATTTAGTTAAGTGTGCAGTAAAATACTTTGGCATTGCAGTCTTAATGTGCAATAGTTGTACATGTTTGTATTAATTCCATTTTCACATAATTTACTGAATTTATGCTATTTTTGTTGTCCTATGCAATTAAAGATTGGTTGATTTTGGATGCCAGATAACCTACATTAACATTAAACACCCAGCATCCATTTTAAGTGCTCAAAATACATTAAGCAAGAAAATTACTGTTAATTAATAGCTTTTAATATTTTTGTCTTTTTGTTTAATTGCAAAGACCTTTCATGTAATATCAGGGGATTCAACTTCATGCTGAAGAAGATACTTACAAACATTCTATGCATGCATTGTCTGATGATTTACTCAGCCTTGTCTATCCTTTTACATTGTTACGAAATACTTGTTTCATGGGGACAAAATTTGTGATAAAATGCACAAAAAACTCAACAAAGCCTGTTAAAATTAGATGACGAGACCAAATTTGCCAAAATCATTTACCAGAATTATGTTACTAACACAACCTGGTATTGCAAACATTTTCTCAGGCCTTTAGCCAGAAATGTTAGCTGTTATAGGTTTATCACACCCTATCAGTCTGGATGAAGTGGTACATACTATCTGCAGAGACAATGACTGCATATCTTTACTTCTGAATAATGACTTTTATCTTAGATATTACCTAACAGGAAAAATGGACAGTTTTGATCACTTTTTCGTGGAGCTAAGAATAGGGTGTGATAAATAAAAAATCTAAAACTCAAATATCTCAAAAAATTCCCAACAGATTTTTTCGTTTGATACATCAAAATGTTTGTGTGACATTCCTCTACATCATTGCGCTTATCGCTTTCTTGGTCAATTTTTTTAACACCAAAGTTTGTTCAAGCCCGCTGTGTATTGTTATTCAAGATTGAATTGATAGATATAATTATTGATTGACAGATAGTTAGATAGATAGATAGACACACAGATAGACAGAAAGATAGATTTTAAATTGAGCGATTGATTGGTTGATTGACTAACTAACTGATTGGTTTATTGAAAGTTTGATTGATAGATTTATTGATTGCTTGTCATACTTGACAAAGCAAAGTCAGCAGGAACACACCAATGAAGCCTGTCCATGTCCACAAAACTAAAACAATCAGTGAACAAACTTTTACTTAAGTATCAAAACTATCTATATTTACAAATGAGAAATATACTTAATTTGGCAAGAGTCCCACATGGAATTAGGTCAACCAAATGTTGTTGTTTTAATTTGTGAAGAACCATAATTCTCAAATTGGGAAAGTCCTAGAAAAATGGCTGTCTGTTAAGGGCTGAGGGAAAATTCTAGTTAAATACATTATCTGAATTTAAAAAATATCTTTATGTATTGCATTAACTGTCCTGCCCCCCCCCCCCCAAATCATACACCAGTGGAATTCAGCTGAAGTCACACACGACTAGAGCTGGATTCGAACCCTGGATCAGGCAATGGACACAAGTAGCTTCAAAGGCCATAAGTCGACAAAGTTCACTTTTAATTAACAAAGGAGCATATAAATAGTAGTCTTTACTGGTATTCTTTATTGGTGCTCAATTATTTTATTTTAATAATGCTTTTTTCTCTTAAATACTGTGCAAATAAGGTTCGAAACTGCATAAATTGTACTCGTACTCGTACTCGAGTACATTTGAAAGTACTCGTACTCGTACTCAAGTACATTCAGAAAAGGCTGTACTCGTACTCGTACTCGTACTCGTAGATGTGGCAAGTACTCGTACTCGTACTCGAGTACATTTGCATGTACTCGTGCCCAACCCTGCCGTCCGTCAGTATATACAGTCGCCTACAGTTCGTAAGTTAAATGGTCGTCAACAATACAAAACAAAGATTTATCACCTTTATTCTCGTAGCCATAATCAAAGTACAATAATCGAAGTACAATAATCAATAAATTGCTTAATACTAAATGAACAAATAACAAACACAAATTAAGTTCAGTTATTCTTTATTCATTTATTCCACAGAACCAATTTTGTTTAACACTTGCTGTAAAATATTCATTTTACAATTCAAAACATAATCACAACTACGTTGCCTTTCTGGAGCTCTTCTGTTTCTCTTGGATCTACGAAGTCTTGGTTCCGAAGGAGGTGTTCCTTCTGGTAGACCTTCGTCCTGTCCTGATCTAGAAGATCTTCTCTGACTTGGTGGCTGTTCTGGGGTTTGACGCTGATCTGGGCGAGGAGGAGGAGTTCTGATTGTAGCTTGGTCTGGAGTTTGTTGTCTCACAGATGGCTGTAAAGGGGCCTGAATTTCCATTTCCGGCTCTTCCTCTGATGACTCTTCAGAGACACTAGACTCTTCAGACGATGTCTGCTCTGGTTCCTCTCTTCTCCTTCGCTGCTGTACGACAGGTTTCTTCTTTGTTCGCTGACGAGTGTTCGGCCTTTCAAACTCTGAATCTGAACTACTACTCGAGCTGCCACAATTGGCACTGTCCACATTCTCACTTTCTCCTGTCTCTTCGCGATGTCTAGATTTCTTCCTTCCAGTAGACCTCTTGTTCTTCTTATCTGTACTTCGATCCGGAATATGTCCAAGTGGTAGAAGCAGATTACGATGTAACCTTCTCTTCTTTGCCTTCTTGTTGCCTTCTTCTTGGATGTCGTACACAAGATAGTCCTTGGAGGGAATTCCAACGATGACATGAACCTTCTCTTCCCACACATGGTCTAACTTGTGGGGTCCTTTGTGTCAGAGTTTCCTCTCTCATGCCGTCTTGTTGCTTGAAGTGAAGCTCGATCGTAGGCCTCTTTCAATGAATCCTGGACACTCTTGATGTACTGATGGTAGTCACTGTTGCTATCCTGAGTTCCTCTGATGATATCTGCAGGTAGTCGAGGCTTGCGACCAAACATCAGTTGAAATGGAGAATATCCAGTGGAGTCATGCCGGGTGCAATTGTACGCATGCACAACATAAGGGACATGCTCCTTCCAGTTGGCCTTGTCTTCTTCAGACAAGCAAGCAAGCATATTTAAAAGGGTTGAATTAAAGCGTTCAGCTTGCGCATTCCCTTGAGGATGGTAAGGTGTGGTGTGACTCTTGGAGATGCCCAGTAGACGGCACAGCTGCTTGATGATATTAGACTCAAAGTTGGTACCTTGGTCAAAGTGGATACGCGTAGGCATTCCATAATGGTTGATGATCCTGTCCAGTAACACTCTAGCTGTGGTCTTCGCAGTCTGGTTTTTGGTTGGTACTGCCTGAGCATATCTCGTAAAGTGGTCGGTCATCACCAAAATACTTGAAAATCCACCTTTTGACTTCTCCAACGACAGAAAGTCCACACACAGAAGATCCATTGGACCAGAAGACTCTAGTCGACCCATCGGTGCAGTCTGTACTTTGGATTTTCGTCTAACACAAGCATCACAAGCTCTGATGTAATCAGATGCAAACTTTTCCATTCCTGGGAAGTAATACCTATCTCTGAGCAGTTCCAGGGTCCTGTCGACACCAAGATGTCCAGTTTTGTCATAGAGTTGTTCCAGAACTTCCTGTTGTAGACTCTTCGGCACAACAAGTTGACAAACATCATTTCCATCTCTCTTGACATGACGCTGAAGCAAACCGTCATCATCGATTGACAATCTGGATCATTGTCGCAACAAGGCAAGGGCATAGCTAGAAGAAACATCTTTCCGCAGGCCATCCAGAGCTTCTATGACTTCCATGATGTCTTGGTCTTCTTTCTGTTCATCTTGCCATGTATCCAGATCCCAATGTCCAGTGACTGACATACTAAGGCACACTTCAGGAGGCAAGGATGAGCAATAGGCTGACGCAAAATCTTCTACAAGCTGGCCTTGACAAACAGCATGGATAGTGGATGAGATCAGCTTCTTCCATGTGTCAACTGGAATCCTTGACAAAGCGTCTGCATCCCTGAGGCTTGCCGCTGGCTTGTAATGGATGTCAAAATCATAATCGCAAAGTGCTGCTGCCCATCGCTGACCACATGCATCTAGCTTCGCACTCTTCAAGACATACGTCAATGGATTGTTGTCTGTTTTGACGATAAATGTTGCTCCCCTGAGATAGTCCGCAAATTTCTCAGTAATGGCCCACCTCATTGCCAGAAATTCCAGTTTATGAGCTGGGTAGCGACACACACTTTGGGTAAGACATCGGCTGGCATAGGCAGCCCATCCTGATCGGCCTGGTATAAGACCGCCCCAAGTCCCGAAGAAGTCGCAGCATCGGTGTGTAGTTCGAAGGGTCTTGTGAAATCGGCGTAGGCTAGAACTGGTGCCTCTGTAAGTGCCTTTACCAGGGTATCGAAACTCTCTTGCTGAGCATCCCTCCACTCAAATGGGGGAAGTTTGCGTCCTTTCTTGGGTACTGACAGTCCTTTGGGTGATTTCTTCTTGGGTTGCTTTGGGCCACGCAACAGTTCTTGAAGCAGTTCACTGTGGTAAGGCGAACTGAGGGATAAATCTTCTGTAGAAACTGGCGAAGCCTAGAAATCGCTTGACTTCTTCATGACTCTTGGGAATCGGCCAGTTCCTAACAGCTTCAATTTTCTCATGGTCCGTCGCCACATCGTCTCTGGTCACCCAATGACTAAATACTTTATCCGGTCCTTGAACACGTCACATTTCTTTGCATTTACCTTCAGTCCGCAATCTCGCAGTCTTCTCAGGACACTTTCTAGCTTCTTGAGATGGTCTTCAAAAGAGTCCCCAAACACGATGATATCGTCCAAGTACAGAAGACAGTTAGAAAGGTTGTCCGAGCCCATGCATGCTTCAATCATTCGTTGAAAGGATGCTCCCGCATTGCATAATCCGAATGGCATACGGATAAACTGATAGAAGCCTCTCGGGCCTGCTGTAAAGGCTGTCTTCGGTCTATCGGCTGGCTCTACCTCCATTTGCCAGTAGCCGCTCTTTAAATCCAAACTCGAAAACCATTGAGCACCATTCAGTCTGTCGAATATGTCCTGTGGCCTAGGGATGGTTTGTGCATTGCGAACTGTCATCGAATTCAGGCGTCTGTAGTCAATGCAAAATCTTAGCGATTGATCCGGTTTCCTAACTAGGACTATAGGTGAAGCGAATGGAGATGACGACTGCTCTATCACACCTGCATCTAGCATCTGTGTCAAGTGTTGCCTGACCTCGTCCCACATTGCAGGAGGAATGCGCCTATATGGTTGACGAAATGGCTGCGCTCCTTCGGTCAGGTGAATCTCATGTTGATGTCCTTTGGCACGGCCAAGATCAAAATCATGCATGGAGATGGCTTCTTGATTCCGCTCCAACATCTGAGTCACTTCATCTTGTTGATCAGTAGACAAGTGTTGTAGCTTGAATAAATCTGACACTGTAGAGCTGGCTGAAGAAGAATTGGCCTCTTGTCGCACTGCTGGTACAACGCTGGCTTCTTCCATCTTGCCCATCACGGTGTTATCAGGGATAGTCACATCTACCTGGCTGAGGTTGACCACCTGTAACATCAGCTGCTGGTCTGCCTCACGAAGAACAGTCGGATGAGAATCAGATCTCCTGGCAGTGTCACACCATCACTTGACACAAGCATTGACAAATTTTTCTGTAACGGAAAAGACAAATCATTAGTATCAATTTGACTTGAAACAAAATTGTTAGAAACAGCAGAAATTGTAACACCTTCCTTACAAATTACATTCCAACTCTTAAGATTAACATCATTATTTACAGAATGTTGGAGATTCAAACATTTAAAAGTTAATTTCCAAGGCTTAGGAACACGATACTTCTTCCAATTATCAAAACCGTACGTACCTGACAAGTTCTCTTTGCAAAGTTCATAAAAGTGTCGCAAAACATTTGTTCCAAGCAGCACCGGAACTTCCTTGTTGAAAGGGGTTTCTTCAACAATCAAAAGTGGAACTTGAACTTCTCTCCTTGATCCAATGACATACCGCGGCAATCTCACAGAAATCTCAACATAACCTCTGTAAGGCAATTTGTGACCGCCTGCCACCTCAATGGAGATCAAGTCACCAATGTCTTTAAGGACTGCATGACGTTGAAGGTACTTGGTAAAGTAAGTATCACTAACAGTGCTAACCTGTGACCCTGTATCCAACAAACATTTACATCTACGACCAAAATATCAATATTGGATTTACATCTTGGTCCAACTAAGTTGCTACGCATGTCATTAACAAAATTGGGGCTGACATCGGCATCACCATTGCCAACATGCACATGCTCCGCAGCACACGTCGACTTCAGTTTAAGGGACAATCGGTTCTATAGTGTCCCTTTTCCCCACACTTATAACAAGTAACATAAGATGGCTTGGAAGAACCTGATGTTGCAGAATTAGATGACTTCTTCTGGTGATCTTCCTTCTTCTGATCTCGCTCATCATTACTTCTCCCAGTGATTGCACGTCCACGGCCAAAACTTCTCCCTCTGCCAGAGCGTCTGCCTCGGTTAGAACCTCTACCTCGGCCTCTTGTTGATGGTTGATCTGCAGGAGGAAAGTGTTTCTCCAATTCTGTAAGTCTGGCGAGCACTGCGTCCAACTTCTCTTGAAGGCTGTCTGTCTTCATGGTCTTGTTGGTCGTCTGCATGCCCGACTTTGCCTTGGTCTTTGCCTTGGTTGACTTGTCGGTTGGCTCTGCACTAGAAGATTCCAACTCAATCTCTCGTGCTACCACCAGTAGGTCATCATAAGCATAACCAGCATCATACTTGTGTCTAAGTGCGTTGCGGTGAATGTCAGATCTTAGTCCGCGCCAGAAGCGTTCCCTCAACATTTTCCTTTTCTGTAGGCCAGTGAGGTAGGCCAATTAAAGACAAGCTAACCAACTCTCCAGTCAACATCCCCAACCATTGGCTGTCTCATCTGCCTTCTGCTTGGCGGAGTAGAAGGTGGTTAACATTGTCTCAGCTGTAGCTACAGATGCGAAACGCTTGTCAAACGCTGTGAGCACATCTTCCACAGTGAAGTCCTCATCCAAAGTTTGAAGAATATCTGCTGGAGTGCCTTTACATGAACGAACAATTGAAGTCCTGACAAGTCCCTCACTATAACCTGCCTTAAACAACTGTTTAACATTGAAACTCCAACGGCGATAGGGATAACTGGTGTCCTTGCCATCAAAACTGTTGAGTTTGGGTGGCTTACCCAATCCACTGACAGCACCATAATCTCCTACGCCATCTGCCAATTCTTCAGCCTCATATTCTTCACCATTGGCAGGATCTTCGACCTCACGTGAACTGGCCTCATCATCACCATCTGGTACACCATCGCCATAACCGGCACCGAGTTGACCATTTCCAGCAGGGGTCTGCATTCTCATTACGGGTGAATTGACATAAGTCGCATTAGCCATTTGAGTGAAGTCTTTCTTCAGTTGCAGCATTTCAAGTCGGAGTGCTTCCTTGTCAATCTTTAGTTGAAGTTCGGAGTCAGATGCTCTCCTAGCCTCTTGCTGGTAAGTCTTGGCCAATGTTTTCCAATACTTTCTCTGTTCATCTAGAGTCATGGTAACCTTCTTGGGAATGGCGCCTGTTGACTTGTTTGCTTCAGCCATGGCGATGTGATGTGACGTCAATAACACACAATATACAATAAATCAATAGAAGAACCAATGCAATAACCCAAATATCAACAAGTTGTAAATAACAACAAAGCAAAGTCAAAGTGAAATGAAGTCAAAAATCATAAATGTCAAATTCAAAACAATCAATCAACAAAGTCAGTTTGTCAAAAAGTCAGAAATAAGTGAGTCTGTAAATACACTAAGTCAAATTTGTAAACGAGAAAGTCACCTAACACTGTCAGTCAGGTCACTTGACAGGAAACTTGACTAAGTTAAGTCAAGTAATTAGTCACTAGTTGACTAAGACATGTCAAATAATTAGTCACTAGTTGACTAAGTTATGTCAAGTAAGAAGTCAATAGTTGACTAAGTAATTATTCTAAGTCAAAATAAGAAAAGTCGAATAATTATACTAAGTCAAAAAGTGTTTAAGTTGACTAAATAATTCTATAAAGTCAATTTGGTATAATTCATACAACTCACTAAGTTATGAGAAGTTAAATTATTGAAAGAATTTTTATAAACTAAATTTTCATAAAATTTATCAAGTTAATTTGGAATGAAGTTATGAATAAAGTTTTTGACTAAATTCAACCTGCTCAAACCTGGGATAAGTGTGACTTGAATTTTGTAAAAGTAAAAATAATTTAATTTGCTAAGTAGGGATATTAATTTTGATAGAAGCTCAATCCAGGTGAAATAAATTTGTTAAAGTTAAAATTCTAAAAGTATAAAGTATTGAAGCACTAAAATCAAAAAGTTACTAAATCAATATAATTGACTAAGTTATTAATTAAATATATACTGGAAGTATCTGATTTTGTAATTTACAAGCACTGTATATTATCTATTTTAAGATAAATATTTACTCAAAATGACAGCAATGCTAAATACTGCTGAACAGATAAACAAACAGCAAAGCTACTTGATTACTGAAAATTTACACTCTTTAAAAAAACAATAGATTTTAGAAATATGTGTGCTGCAAAATAAGTTTAAGCACACAGAGTATCAAAACCTAAATTTTATAATAAACCTTTGTGATATAACCAGTGATCAATATTACCAATAACAGTAATTACTTATGAAAATGATCAAGTTAAATCAACAAAATTTTCAATCACAAATTGAACAAAGTACAAAATGACATTTGACATAAACAACAACAATAGATTTCTCCACAAAGATTGACTAGTCAGAGATCTTAATTGACACTAGCCAAATATGCTCTTAAGTTTGTGAAGGGTGGAGAGCCCTGCTCACTCAACTTTAAATATTTTAATCCGCTTGGCTCAGCAGACTTAAATTAAAACATTGAGACTTAACTGAGCAAAAGTAACTCTAAAGTGAAAAATATTTTCTTATCTAATTTGTCAATACACAATGCTAACTTTCATGTGAATTATCAGTTTAGACAGTTCAAGAGCTCAAAATTACTCAAATTTTGAAATTAGCATAGTCCATCAGCCCAACAATTAAAATAGAGATGACATACCTGGATTCCAATTTTAATGTAGAGAAATTGATTTTACTCACAAATTGTCTCTGAATCCAGTGGGTGTGAAATATCCTCGAAAAGTCCATTTTTCTTGCGAATGCAGATGTTCCTGCAAATGTTCATGCGAATATTCTTGCAAATTTTCTTGCGAATCTTGCGAATCTTCTCGTTCACGAAGAAGGGGGGAGGGGCTGCTTCACTCTGGACTGCCTGTCTGGGCCCTGTTCTTCTTGGTCAGCAATGCCAATCCCTCTGTGCCGAATTCAGTCACCACCAGTCCATGTAAATCAGCTGCAGATCCTTCTGGATGACTTCTGCTTGCTGGATGGGCTTTGAAACCCAATGGGACGTCTCCCAAACTGCCCTGGCTGGTCCTAGGCCTTCTGGACAACTTCTGGACTGGAATCCTGGACAACTATAACTGGGAGTTTCTGGACCTCTGCAACGCGTTGTCTTGCTCCATTAACCAGTTAGGGTAAGGTGGGGGAAATCCGCCCCCCTTTTCACATATATTCCTTGCTCAGTCCCTCACCTTTATGAAAAACGTAGCTTCTATTTCAGGAAATGATGGAATATATACATCTGAACATATCTGGAAACTTACATGCTTTAATTCGACAGCTTTGAGTCAACATCACCATATAATTGTCCAATCTCAGGGGTCGGATTTGCCCCAGAAGTGTGGGGCAAATCCGCCCCCCTTGATTTTTGGCTACAAATGACAAGAAACATTTGGCTTCTGAAGTAAATTATATTCTTAAATTAAGCCCTGGTTCTTCTGGGTATAATTACCAACATGTAAGAATCGTTTCATCAATTTATGTGTGAGAATAAAAAAAGTTGGCATACATTGTATGGCATATTCAACACACACTAAAACATGGCAAAAATTCTAAACTTCATCTCAATTAAAATCATAATCACCATTAGTGGAGCTTTATGACAAAATAGAGTGACTTACAAGGCATATCTCGTGTTTATATGTTTTTAACATGAGAATCAGAGGGGGCGGATTTACCCCATGGACAAGGGGCGGAATTGCCCCGACCACTAGAAATTATGTGGGTGTTATTTTCTTAATATGTATTTTATTGATTGATGAAATCTCTTGCACATATGTAAAGTCGTTGAATAAACATTGGTATTAATGACAATAAGTTATTTGTTTATACAACATGTACCTGTAATACACCTCAGTTTTGAAAGTTTCAATTGCACATTGAAATTGCTCAGTGATGAGATGTATGTCTTCTTTCCCAGTTGTAGTGCAAACAAAACTATGTAGAAGCCTAATCTCTGTGTTTCAGTAGTCTCTAGACACAGTAGCACTGATCCGCATGAAAATTACTTACTGTCATTTATATTTTGGGTCGTGAGGGAACTTTTTCTCCTCAAGGGGGCGGATTTGCCCCGGGGGCGGATTTCCCCCACCTTACCCTACTTCATCTTCCACACATCAAGGGGGGGATGACAGCTAACCACGCTCTGCTACCATGTGGCACACATGTGGCATGTGTGTCTTGTGAGAAAGGAGGAACCAGCTTTTCCAGTTAAACGGTTTTATTCATCGATAAAGCTTAGCCATAAAGCCTAAAAAAACAAGAAATACATACCATTAGCAATGTCATTTATAGTATAACAAATGTATATAATGTATGTAAAAGATAATGATTAATTAAAATTATAAAACACTTACCCGGATTGGGCTGTTACTAGCTTGCTGGTTCCTCTCAGTCTGAGGAGGTGACCTGATTGCTTTGGCTCAGTGGTCAGCACTAATCCTTTCAGACTCAGAGGCCAAACAACATGAACACTTTTGGTTAGCAATAGAAATGAATGGGGGAGAATATATATATTATTAGTGAGTGCCACAATCACGATACCCGTACATGAGTATTTGTATTGATTCTCTTCCTCAGACTCCGATCACCACAGTCTTACTGCAAGTGGACTGGCCACCTGAAGTCTCTCATCTGGATCTGAAAACTTTCTTCACTATCAACGACCTGATAACCACCCACCAACATGGCAAAACTGCCCTGCCTGTTGTAGTTCAATGCATGTAAGTTGTAAGATCAAAATGTGTGAAAACGAATACTTCACCTTGTTGTTTGTATTCGTCGTAATACTTTTATAGCTCCGGTTGCTGAGATAATGTGAAACATCTTCAAAATCATCAAATTTACCTGTTGGACAACAGAACAAGTTAAAAAATATAATTAAAGTTTAAAACCTACTCAATTTTTTTAAAGTATCCCCCCCTACTCAAAAAATTTCCTTTATCAATGATGAAAATCATCAGCGTAGAAATAATGGAATCAAAAATGTTTGACTTAAAAAAAAGAAGCCCTCCCTCAGGATCTCTGATAATACCTAAACAATGTCAATCAAAATTTTATAATCCTTCCTTTAAAATACATTTTTCCGAAAGGTATGGCCACGCCAGATCGGGGTTGGTGTGTGCCCTCAACTGTCTCATCGACATGATCAACGCTGAGCAACAGGCAGACGTCTTCCAGTGTGTCCAACACATCAGATCCACCAGGCCCCACTTCATACACAGTTTTGTGAGTTCCATTCTAGATATTTTGTATTGTAAATTGTGAACTAAATTTGATTGTCTCAATGGCACAGTTGCTATTAATTAAACGATCTTCCATGCAATCACAAACTTATAATAATATGCACACATTCTATTTTCAGGAACAGTTCAAGTTTCTCTATAGCGCTTCAGCGTACTATTTGTCAACATTGGATTACTACACGAAACTTCAAACTACCGCAAACTACAAAAGATAAATTGTTTTTGTATTGGTTTTTGGAACAGGAACAATTATTTCCAATGGTGGGTGTACAAGGCTCACTTCCCAAACTTAAGATAGGTTTGGCCGCCTCCTGATTAAAAAATGTATTATAGGGTAGGGTGGGGCAATTCCAGCCCCTTGAGGATATAATGTGGCCCTAAATTGACTGACAATGAATATTTTCCCAACAATTCATTGATATTGGAGCTCACAGAATAACAGAGATTAGGCTGCAAAGAAAGAAGGCAGCTATCTCATAACAGAGCCATGTCAATGTGCAATTGAAACTTTCAAAATGGAAGTGTTTCACTATTGAATTTTATATTAGGCCAGTAGAAAAAGGCCCAATATCAGCCATACCCTGGACCTCTTCATAACAGTACAAATTTGGTACCGAATGAATCCTTGAAATTTCTAGTTTCACCAAAAAAAATTCCCCAGAATTCCCGTTCGGAGGATTTTTTTTATTCGAGTTTCCATGGCAACACTCTCAAAAAAATTATAACCCACAAATGAACAACATTTTATTGAATAACTTTCATTCTGCTTTGAGGAACAATTTCAATTTTGGCATACAGTACCTCCACAACCAACTCTCTCAGATGCATGCAAAAATTGTGTTTTACATTGTGCGTGTGTGTTGCTATGGTAACAGAAATATAAAGAATCATCAATTTTTTAAAAGACGGTCTTAAAATGTTTGATGTGGAGAGAAAAAATAAACATACAAGCAAAAATGTGGTTATGATGTTGATAGAGCATCTCTTTGAAGACAATCTTAAACAAAAATATTGGAAATATCTTTTATAATATAGTCGCTATAGTGACTGATTTAATGTCTGTTTAAAATAACTTTTATGAACCTGAAGCTAAGGAGAGGCATGTTCTTATATTTTCTTCAAATTCATTTGATGAATGGACTTAATTTTGATATAATATTCATCTCTGAATGCAATTAACAATTTAAAAGTTTACCGTTGCCATGGAAACACTGCTTTAGCCAGTTCCATAGCAACTAACCTCCAATGCATCTTTCTGATCAAATGCATAGCCAATGGTTTTTATAATTTAATCAAACATCTACCCAACCCTATTAGCTATATCAGCAAATTAGTTTTACAACTTAAAACAGGTTGTTTGTTTTATTTCTATGGTAACAAATGCCCCAAAAATCATCAATTTCTAAGATAGGGCAAAAAATAGGCAGTTTCTACAGTTTGCAGTCATGCAATAAAATTTTCAATGTAATTGTGGTTCTGAAAAGGCATTTGAACCTCAGTATTTTGTAACAGAACACCCTTAACTTACAAAATGACAAAGGGTTGCCATGGAAACCACAATAATATATCATAAACTTTCAACTAATGATTGAAACAAATTCATAAATTCTGTAATTGTACAAAATATAGTTGACCGATTTTCACGTATCATGCATCAAAAGATAGCTGGTAATGGCTTCTATTTTTTAAATTTTAAATTATTGTTGCCATGGCAACCAGTTATCAGTTATGTTCAGTTTCAACCAATTTTGAAAACTTCATAAAATAAGTATTTGCCATATTAAATCATTAATATCCATGACAATTATGATATAATTCATTTATTTCTAATCATATTATAAATTCTGAGATGTTTTTGTAAAAAATTTGATTGGAATAAAGTTTATGATGGCAAAAAAATTTGGCAATATGATGATTCATAATATGGGCATCAAGGAGATTTTCTTTGAGACATTATGAGCAAAAATGGAGTTTCTAAGGTTTGAATGGAGATATTTTATGGTATGATACATCATTTTAAAGCTTTAGTAAAGATCTATCTTTTGCAATGAAAATTTCTGGTAACCATGGCAACATAAATGGTATATCAGGCTAATCAGTCATTTTCAGGGCCTGAGATTCTAATTTTTTATGTAAGAAGTGCAAAGATTATCATGAAGATCAGTTCAAAACCATACATAATATAATTATATTTGATACTAAGCGGTTAATGACATGGTTGCCAGGGCAACTGAAAAATAATGAATACGCAATGCCAGTTATTATTGTAGAGAAAAGACACTGAGGAAAATCAAATACTAGTTGTTTTACAACAATTGCAATGTGATTTATGATCGTAAAAGATTTTCATGATTTTATAAGGGAGCAATTCCAATTTTTTGCCCTCCCTTCAAATACTTTCATGGGAGGATGAAAAGGACTTTCAATATGAATATGAAAAGCAATGGTCCTAAAAATTTCTTTTGTATTACACTGCTTGTAGGCGCATACAAAGTCTGCAAATAGATCAACATGTTATTTGTAGTAATTGCTTGGATCCAGTGATGGAGATGGGGGGGGGGGGGGAGCTCGGGGGAGCTGAGCTCCCTTGACCAAAGAACAGGGGGAGCTGTACCCTGCTACAGCACCCCCAATGACCAGTAGTGAAACTACAATTATCATGTTATTTTTTCAGTCCTTGGATCACTGGGATTAGTTAGATTTTGACTTTGTGTCACTCCTAACTGGAACCATGATTACAGCAGTAGTGTAAACTTATTTTTTGATGCACACTGTACCAGCGGTACAAAGCTTTGGGTATGCTATGACTAAGCTACGTATTTTGACACCTCTAGGACAGTACTTTACCAAAAATGTCATGATATCATATACTTTTAAAAGAAATGGTACAATTATATGCGTTTTACTGCAGATTGTTTTGGCAAGACTAATTTGAAAAATAGTCAGAAAGTCCCAAATCAAGATGACTTTCATGAAATTATCTGGCACAACGAAGAACATGAAAGATGGGTTTCACCTTAAACACTGAGATTAGTATCTTGCATTGCTTGATTTTTGTGGCTGTACTAACTATATCATAATCCAAATATGATTATGCATTTAGCAACTCTCTCATAACTATATCTATTATTGAGAAGCCAATATACACTGAAAATTAAGTTTCTTTTAAAGATGCCTGTCTGTGTTCCTTGATTATTTCTTTGAAAAAACTGTGCTAATAATAATGCAGACAGATTAGCCAGAAAAATACAAATTCTGATTCTATACAAATCTCTGATGTTTAGGGTGACTTTCGTTGAGCCGGACACCTGGATTCTTGACATTTAAAAAATGTGAAATATTATAATACAACCCATACAACCCATAGGCCAAGCAGTATTTCATAAATACTGCTTGGCCTTCGGGTTGTATGGGTTGTATTTCATCAACCAGAGCCTCAAATTAAATGTTTTCATTAACACTAATAGTATATGTACTGCTGGTAAGTTGGCTTGGTAAGAACACTGAATATCGGGTGAATTCCCTGAAACAGAAAAAGGAAGGAGGTTTCCTTGAGTCAGACAGTTGTGTCCAAAAAACATGACATTTAAATATATAGCTGCAAAATAACTTTTCAGTCCCTTGAAAAGGGGGAGGGTTGGTCAAGTGGTAAAGCTTGCTGGGCTGCCAATTGCTGGGCCCAGGGTTCAAATCCAGCTTTTGCTGGGTCACCGGGGTGTATGTTGGACTGCTGTTTCAATCATCCTTTGCCTCATAGCCATGTCCTCTCCTTGTCCTCATTAGAATACCAAGTGCATAAATACTGGACGTGAAGCCCAAATCATCCATCCATCCAGTCCCTTGAAAAGCCAAATTTGAGTAGAAAATGGCGCGACATCCTTCCTCACTATGTTTCCTAACTATGTTTAACAAATTGAAGTTAAAATCAATACCATAGGCCAGCAAAGGATCCTTCAAATGTGACCAAAATTCACTAAAATGCACAAATTCATGGCAGAATCATGAGAAAAACAGGGTTTTTACCCCTTCTTTTTAAATAGCCATGAAGAAACCACTAAATGTTTTCACATCATGCTCATGAATACTTTTGGAAAGGCATAAGGACGTCTTTGGCTATAGGTTGGTACCAAGTAAGGTGGTATAGAAGATCTTAATTAGCCAGGTCAGCCCCACTAATAGTGTCTGACTCAAGGTTACCTAAATCTCTAAGTGTCCAACTCAAGGAAACTTACCCTACAATTCCAAACCAACAAACATTGAGGAATTAACTTGAAAATCAGTGATAATTATAGGTTATTCACCACGGGAGAGGGAATATGTGATTTATCAACTGAAGGCTTTAGCCGAGGTGTGATAAACACATATTCCTGATCTCGTGGTGAATAACAGGCTTATAACATGAGTCAAACATGAAACGATAAGTGGACATCAAAGAATATCAGAATTGTTGCCCTGAAATACTGGCATGTGATTGGCTGACGGCAGTGTCAAATGGTACACCACTGATTATGATGATATGCCTGGTGTATATTTTAGGCTTATTGCTTTTAGGTCCAATATCTTGCTGTCGAGAAAAATCTTGAGATTTTGAATTGAATCACTAAAGTTAGATTGCTTGGCTGAAAAACCTCAGTCTATCCAAATTGGTTTTTAAAATTAAGCTCACATTTTGTTCTGTTAATGAATTTCTAGTTGCCATGGCAACTAAGTTGTAAACTAATAAGTATCCTAAATAGATAATGTATACCATTGTATGGTTTTGGACTAATCTTCATGCTAATTTTTGCACTTATTACATAAAAAAATGAGCACTCGGGAACATAAGTGACAAAAAAACAGGACTGATTTGCTTGATACACTCTTTCTATTGCCATGGTTACCAGAAATTTTCATTGCAAAAGATAGATCTTTACTCAAGCTTTAAAATGATGTATCATACGATAAGATATCTCCGTTCAAACCTTAGAAATTCCATTTTTGCTCATAATGTCTCAAAGAAAATCTCCTTGACTTCAATATTATGAATCATCATATTGCCAAATTTCTTGCCATCATAAACTTTATTCCAATGAAATTTATACAAAAATGTCTCAGAATTTAAAAGGTGATGTGAAATAAATGAATTATATCCTGTGTATCATGGATATCAATGATTTAATATGACAAATACTTATTTTATGAAGTTTTTCAAAATTGGTTGAAACTGAACATAACTGATAACTGGTTGCCATGGCAACAATAATTTAAAATTTAAAAAATAGAAGCAATTACCAGCTATCTTTTGATGTATGATACATGAAAATCGGTCAACTATATTTTGTACAATTACAAAGTTAAGAATTTGTTTCAATCAATAGTTGAATTATCATTGACAGTTTATGGTATATTATTGTGGTTTCCATGGCAACCCTTTGTCATTTTGTAAGTTAAGGGTGTTCTGTTACAAAATACTGAGGTTCAGATGCCTTTTCAGAACCACAATTACATTGAAAATTTTATTACATGACTGCAAACTGTAGAAACTGCCTATTTTTTGCCCTATCTTAGAAATTGATCATGTTTGGAGGCATTTGTTACCATAGAAACAAAACAAACAACCTGTTTTAAGTTGTAAAACTAATTTACTGATATAATAATAATAATAATAATATTAAGTACTTATATAGCGCCAATTCCAGTAAACTGCTCATTGGCGCTTGGTTAGATTAGCTGATATCTCCGTAAAATTTTGCAAAAAGATAGGTTTTCAATCGCTTCTTGAAGTTATCCAGTGTCCTTGATTTTCGTACATGTTCAGGTAAGCCATTCCACAGTATCGGTGATGAATAGGTAAAGGCTCTATCCTCAAACTTGTTTTGATTTTGTGTGGCAGGTACCTCTAACAGCATTTTGCCATTGCTGCGGAGGTTCAGGTCATTTTCAGGTTTTTGTTGAATAAGACATCTGAGGTACTGAGGTGCTTGATTATTCACCGCTTTCCATGTAGTTGTCATAAGTTTGAATTGGATCCTTGCAGGAATTGGAAGCCAGTGTAACTCTTTTCTGTAATGACTAACTTTATCTTGTCTTTTTAGCCCTTCAATCAGTCGTACAGCAGAGTTTTGCGCTACCTGGAGTTTATTTATCACTTGTTTTGAGGAGCCATAGAGCAATCCATTTCCATAGTCTAAATGAGGAGTGACTAATGCATTGACAGCTGTTTTGATTGACTCCTTGTTCAGTGACTTACGCAGTTTTGAGACGTTTCGAAGGTTAAAATAAGCGTTTTGACACATTTTGTTTACTTGCTTATGCATTGACATGTGTTTATCAAAGAATACACCTAAATTTCTGGCATGATCGGTCGCTTTTATTTCAACATTGTCCACACTGATTGACGACATGTGAAGTTTCTTGAGTTGAAATGGTGAGCCAATGAGAAGTAACTCTGTCTTTTCACCATTGTTACAGAGTTTGTTTTTGTGAAGAAAATTGCGTATTTCTGTGATGCATTTTTCCATTTTCTTTGTTGCATTTTCCTCTTCAAGAAAAGTTGGCTTGAAGGAAAGGATTAGTTGTTCATCATCGGCATACTTTTGATCATCAACCTCATTTTCTTCAGCCACCTCACTTATAGGAGCAATGTACGAATTGAATAAGATCGGACCGAGTTTCGATCCTTGAGGGACGCCATATTTTAGTGGCAGTTTGCTTGATTCCGTGTCATTTATGAGTACAGATTGAGATCTATTGGTGATGTATGATTTGAACCAATTTAAAGCAGAGCCATCAATACCATACTTGTCTCTCAACCTTTTCAAAAGGATGTCATGATCAATTGTGTCAAATGCTGCCGATAAGTCTAATAGAACCAGCATTGTTACTTCACCACGGCTCATGTTCATCATGACATCATTGTGGATTTTTGTCAATAGAGTTTCTGTACTGAAATGCTGCTTGTATGCTGACTGTTTTTCATCATGCAGGCTTCCAAGTGCAAGGTGATCGGTGTATTGTTTGATGACAGCACCCTCTATGACTTTACTCAGGAAGGACAAATTTGAAACTGGTCTGTAATTCTTCTTAATGAGATCAAGGCCATTTTTCTTAAGGAGCAGTTTTACTAGAGCATGTTTCAGTTCGCTTGGCATTTTCCCTTCTCTGAGTGATGTATTGACTATTTTAGCCATGACAGGAAGATATTCGTCAATGCATTCAAGCAGTAACCAAGTAGGTATTGGGTCAAGGTTACAGTGCTTCACAGGCATATCAGTGATAATTTTCTTAATTTCCATCTCCGAGAGTGATTTAAATTGACTAAATTCCAGACCTGAATATGTCTCAGCATCATTATGTGTACTTGCGCAGTGTGTGTCTAATCTCAATCTTATTTTCTTGATTTTATCATCAAAGAAAGTGTTGAAATCATTGGCTAGATCTGCTTCGTTTATGTGATGTGGCAGAGGTAGTTCTTGTTTTCTGTTAAGGCTAGAATTTAGGATCTTAAACATAGCCTTTGAGTTGCCCTGCGTTTTCTCAATCTTTGACTTCAGGTCATCTGTTTTTAGTTGATTGAGTCTCTCATTTAGCACATTTCGTTTCTCCTTAAATATATCCCAGTCAGCCTGTAGCCCAGTGCGTCTCCATTTTCTTTCATCCTTTCTTTTACTGGTCTTTAGATTCTTGATATCAGCATTTGTGAAAGGTGTTGGTTTTCGAAATGTTACTTGCTTGATCTTCATTGGTGCATGTTTGTCAAGCACCTTTTCGGTTGAGTTGTACAGGAACACGAGACTGCTTAGGTCATCAGACATTTGTTGTTGTGGGCCATTTTGAGCAAAATGTAAGCGGATATCATTCTTGAATTCTGACACATTAATGTCATGAGTTTTTCGGAATGCTACTTTCTTTTTTAGATTTTTGCCTTTGGCCATTTCCATATTGAAAAGGATGCAATTGTGATCTGACAGGAGGTCACCAACCACACAATCTTTAAGACTAGAATTTTTTCGGGTTATAACTAGGTCAAGAGTGTTTCCACTTTTGTGAGTTGGAGATGCAACATGTTGTTCAAGGTTAAACATTTCTAGGATGTTCCCAAATTGGATTGCTCTGCTATCATCTTGTTTGTTCATGTGAAAGTTGAAGTCGCCTGTTATGATGAGTTCATTGTGACATGCTTGATAACTTGCGACAAAATTTGTAAATTCTTTGTAGAATTCAGATAAGCTGTACTTATTTTGGTTAGAGGGTTCAGGGCGATACACAAGCAGGATTGTTAGAATTTTTCCACTCAATTTCACTTGGACTTCCATATGCTCAAAAGTCCTTGTCTTCACACTTTCCATTTTAACTGCGCATAGACCTGATTTGACGATGCAGCCGACTCCACCCCCTTGTCTACCTTCTCGGGGTGAGCTTAGAAAGTAGCATTGTCCATTTCTTTCAAGTTCCCCAATTTCAACTTTATCATCCGCTTTCAGCCATGTTTCAGTGAAAAGAAAGATATCCAAGTTAAATTCATTCCTGAAGTCATTTACAGATTCAGTTTTTTGTCTAAGACTTTGGGCATTCCACACACAAGCTCTTAATATATTGTTTGAAGTTTTAAGAGGATAATTGTCTGAGGAACTGGGATGTTTAACAGAATCTGATAGGATGCCAAATCGGTTCGCAATTTTGATTGAGTTATTGCAACTGGAGTTATTGTTATTCTGAAACCTTGCCAGTGAGAATGCCTTAGTTGATTCTTTTAACCCAATACGCAAGACATCAGAGTACAGCCTTGATTTATTTGTCATGTTGATGCCACTACAATGCTTCAGAAGTCTAAGTGAAACACTGGTTGCTATGATACCCCACAGGTGCTTTGTGAAAGTATCTGAGTGACTGGTTGCTATGATACCTCACAGAATCTTTGTGAAAGTATATGAGTGAGTGGTTGCTATGATACCTCACAGGTTCGTTGTGAAAGTATCTGAGTGACTGGATGCTATGATACCTCACAGGATCGTTGTGAAAGTATCTGAATGATTGGTTGCTATGATACTTCACAGGTTCGTTGTGAATGTACCTAAGTGACTGGTTGCTATGATACCTCACAGGTGCTTTGTGAAGGTATCGGAGAGACTGGTTGATACCCCACAGGTGCTTTGTGGAAGTATCTGAGTGACTGGTTGCTATGATACCTCACAGGTTCGTTGTGAAAGTATCTGAGTGACTGGTTGCTATGATACCTCACAGGTGCTTTGTGAAAGTATCTGAGTGACTGGTTGCTATGATACCTCACAGGTGCTTTGTGAAAGTATCTGAGTGACTGGTTGCTATGATACCCCACAGGTGCTTTGTGAAAGTATCTGAGTGAGTGGTTGCTATGATACCTCACAGGTGCTTTGTGAAAGTATCCGAGTGTTTGGTTGCTATGATACCCCACAGGTGCTTTGTGAAAGTATCTGAGTTATTGGTTGCTATGATACCCCACATGTGCTTTGTGAAAGTATCTGAGTGACTGGTTGCTATGATACTCCACAGGTGCTTTGTGAAAGTATCTGAGTGACTGGTTGCTATGATACCTCACAGGTGCTTTGTGAAAGTATCTGAGTGACTGGTTGCAATGATACCCCACAGGTGCTTTGTGAAAGTATCTGAGTTACTGGTTGCTATGATACTCCACAGGTGCTTTGTGAAAGTATCTGAGTGACTGGTTGCTATGATACCCCACAGGTGCTTTGTGAGAGTATCTGAGTGACTGGTTGCTATGATACCTCACAGGTGCTTTGTGAAAGTATCTGAGTGACTGGTTGCTGAGGGTTTGCTGCAGAACACTGTTATGTTCTTCACAGGACTGTAATTCTCTGAAAAATAGTAAATAAGTTTAAGGTAATTGATTCAAATTGGTAGCAAAGAGTGTGGAAGGGTGACTAGGTTGGCAGTTGAGTTGAGGGTATGTTGTCCTGCAGCTTATGTTTCCTGGAAGGCTGGAAATTGAGTAGAGTTCCTGGCAGTGTTATTGATCAAAAAATGAAAATTCCTGTTATATAATGCTGATTGGTGATGTGGAAAGTGTTTGTTAGATACTGACAGTACTGGAGATGAATTAAAATGCAAATTAGACCCTTAAATACATGCAAAAACGATCGTAAAATGAGCGAAAATTGAGGCAAAATGAATGTGTATTGGAGCCAAAAGCGATGTTGAAATGAAGAGTCACATAAACAGCAAGTATTTGGTAAAATCACTTGGAAAGAGCACAAATATGGCGAAAAACGTATTGGAGGCACTTTACCGACAATCACACAAAAATTCAGCAGTTTTAAAAATATGCCCAAAACTTGTTTAAAAGATGAAAATATCCACAGCTGATTTCACTCTGTGTTTACAGTCTGGAGCGCCACCTATATATGATATAGCAAATAGGGTTGGGTAGATGTATGATTAAATTGCAAAAACCATTGGCTATGCATTTGATCAGAAAGATGCATTTGAGGTTTGTTGCTATGGAACTGGCTAAAGCAGTGTTTCCATGGCAACGGTAAAGTTTTAAATTTTTAATTGCATTCAGAGATGAATATTATATCAAAATTAAGTCCATTCATCAAATGAATTTGAAGAAAACATAAGAACATGCCCCTCCTTAGCTTCAGGTTCATAAAGTTATTTTAAACAAACATTAAATCAGTCTCTATAGCGACTATATTATATGAGATATTTCCAATATTTTTGTTTACGATTGTCCACAAAGAGATGCTCTATTAATATCATAACTATATTTTTGCTTGTATATTTATTTTTTCTCTCCACATCAAACATTTTAAGACCGTCTTTTAAAAAATTGATAATTTTTTATATTTCTGTTACCATAGCAACACACAAGCACAATGTAAACCACAATTTTTGAATGCATCTGAGAGAGTAGGACATGAAGGTACTGTGTGCCAAAATTGAAATTGTTCCTCAAAGCAGAAGGAAAGTTATTCAATAAAATGTTGTTCATTTGTGGGTTCTTATTTTTTCAAGAGTGTTGCCATGGAAACTTGAATAAAAAAAATCCTCCGAATGGGAATTCTGGGGAATTTTTTTGGTGAAACTAGAGATTTCAAGGATTCATTTGGTACCAAATTGGTACTGTTATGAAGAGGTCCAGGGTCAACCCCACTTTTTACTGGCCTATATTTACATATTACTTATAGTCATGAAAAGCAATGTTTATTTAATGAATAATTTAGCATGTGCCGGATATTTCTGCAATTAATATAATACATGTTTAGAAAATGACACACTCATATTTTCCTTGTATTGGGGGCAGTCCCAGCCCTTGTTGATGGGGCAAATTCGGCCCCTATGATTCTGATGCTAAACACATTTGAACATAAATTCGCTTTGTGAGTTGCTCTTTTGTGGCATTGAAACATCTGTTGATGAAGATTATGATTCAAATGAGTTGAATTTCGCCAGGTTTCGTGTTATAATAATAATAATAACTAGTAATAACTAACTAGAATACGCAAATAAAATTTGCAAATCCAGGCACTGATTGTTAACTTGACAATTTAAGCATTAGATAAACCTCTGTCTGCCATTGTAGATCCTCCATTGTGATGTAGTGGGTTTACAGTCTTCATCTACGTCGTATAGACATATTCTGCCGACTTTACAATTACATCCTTGGCAGGCCAATCCAGAGTCTTTCTCAACTCCCTGGGGAGTATTCAGCCTTGAACACGGGTTAACCGCAGGGGCTTAAGAGCTCATTCCAGTACCATCACTGTGGTTGCCTTACTGCCAAGTACCCATTGCACCTGGGTGGGGTGAGGCAGTGGTTTCAGGAGGATCTGCCCAACTCCTCCATGCCATGGCTGGGATTCGAACCCACGACCTTGTGCGCATGAGTCGAGCACCTTATCCATTAGGCCACGGCATCCACATAAATTGGCAGAAATAATGAATGAACCATCCAGCTGGTCAGAGATCCTGTCATATAGCATGTATATATTGTATAGGTATATGAAATCGAATGGGTCACCAAAAGCTGTTTTCATCTTATTTACATTTTGCTGCAGCCCGTTTTAATATGCTAACATGTTCCGCTTGAGTGCACACAGTCTAGACATTGCATAAATCTAGGACAGTGACCTGATATTTTGTGATCAGAAATAGTTATTTCTGCCAATTTACAGCAAAGAGGACAGCTATTTACAATCACAGTCCATAGATCTGTTACTGATCCATCATCAATAGCAATTACAGCATCCAAGCTAGAAGGGTTGATGTGTTTATGAAGTTAGAAGGTAAACGCATGAAACCATTGTATTTCATGTTCACCACAAACAGGAAGTTGAAAAACACGGAGGAAATGGCAGGTTGTACAAGCATGATCTAGGCGCAGCAGCGCCAAGATAATAATAACTAATAATAACTCGATAAAGTTATCAAATTATCCAAAATGGTTGAATATATCCTTCAGAATCTGTATTTAACTGACGAATGAAATTTGCTTCTGAAGCATGACTGTTCTTGTTATCTCTCACTGAGCTTCTAAGGAGCCTGATTTACCCCATACTTGTCGGGCAAATCGACCAGAACACGGATTTAGTTATATTGGCTCAAAGGTGTCAAATTAAAACAAGTATAAGTTTCCTGATATGTCTAGAAGCATATATATTCCATTATCCCATATGTAATACAGTTAAAGGTACACCAGAGTAAGACTCGGCAATCACATTCAAGACAAGGCCATCAGCATACTCAGAAACAGCCCCGGTTTCTTCCAGACAAAATTTTGTGAGTTCCTAACAACCGGTTTACTATGACGTGTAGTATGTGTATTGTGTGCAAATTTCACTAAATTAGACATGACATAAAATGATGATACAACATATATATACAGTGATTCCTTGTCTTTTATGGAGGAATTATTGCTTCAGATTGCTTAGAAGGCCTGATTTTGCCTCCCCCAAAACAGAATTCCAGCTGCAATCCTGATCTTTCCGGCTGAACTGGAAAACTTAACAAATTTAGGTCAGATATCACTGATATAATTATGTTATGAACGAGTTCATGATTTACATTGACCCTTGAAGTATTGCAGAATAGTAAGGGAGGGGAGATATTAGAATAAGCTTTTTTTTTGGTCTTATGACACTGCTAATATACTAAGGAGCAAAGTGAATTCTGACCTGAGTCCTAATGACTTTGCAACATTCTACCAGGGTATCATGTCGGACAGTGGCAACAGAACTGAGGAACAATTGACAGATTGGGCTAAAGTTGAGCACCACAAGACCAAGTGCAGAAATGAAGTTATACACCAGCACATCACAAGTTCTAGTATCAGTGATATCATCGTTAATCTACCAACAGGGAAGTCTCCTGGAATAGATGGAATTACCTCTGAACACTTGAAGAATGGCAGATGCATGAAACTGTATGAACTTTTGGCTAATCTTTACAGTATTGTATTATCTAAAAGCTGTGTTCCTTCTGTATTTACCACTGGTATTATCATTCCAATACTAAAGAAGTCTACATTAAATCCAAATATAACAAAACACTATAGGCCAGTTACACTAAGTTCTGTTCATACCAAGATTGTAGAGCTGTTAATTGTCCCAAGTGTAAAACTGTGTGATACCCAGTTTGGTTTTCGAGAGGGTAGAGGTACTAGTATGGCTTGCAACCTATTTACTGATGTTATAAGTTACTGTAAATCCCAACAAAGCCTCCTGTTTGTGGCTAGTTTAGATGCAGAAAAATGTTTTGATACTGTTTGTCACAAATCTCTTTTTGTTAAACTGATAGATGTCCTTACCGCTTACAAGTGGTTATTTCTGTATGAATGGTACAATAATTTGAATGCTGTTGTTAAATGGAATTGTAAGTTAAGTAGTAAATTTATTGTAACCAGAGGTACCAGACAAGGGAGTATTTTGTCACCATATCTTTTTAACATATTCATAAATGGGTTATTACTGGAATTGTCATCACTAGACACTGGTGTGCGAATTGGTAACATGATTTACAATTCCTTTGCTTATGCTGATGATGTGACTGTTATGAGTTCTTCTATCACTGGACTGCAACATATGTTAGACCTTTGTGTGAATTACAGTAAGAGATGGAGGTTTAATTATAACAAGGAGAAGTCAAAATGTATGATTATTGGAAATAATCCATTTGTTGTTGAACCCTCATGGTTGATAAATGACAGTAAACTTGAGAATGTTAGCACCCTTGAAATATTGGGCTGTGTGTATAATAAAACGGGTACAAGTTCTGATCATGTAAACCATCGATTCAGTAAGTGCAGAAAATCATTTTATAGTTTGTCATCTGCAGGTATGTTGTATCCAGGGGCATCAACTGATGTTAAAGCACATTTGTATAAACATATATGTCAACCTTCTCTTGTTTATGGTTCAGATTGTGTTCATCTGAATTCAAATGACATTGATAAAATGGACTCTGTTCAAGGTAAACTTATGAAGCAATGTTTAGGTCTTAGCAAAAGGTCTCATAATACACAATTGTTACAAGCGATGGGCTTGAATAAAGTTAGTGATATAGTTCACAGAAATTGTACCAATCTGCTTCACAGGATAGGGCAGGTAGAGAGCCCATGTAGAAATTTACTTTTGTATTATGTGTCACGTTTTCTATTATGTAATGAAATTTTACCAGGTACATTATTGTCAAGAGTTTTAATGAGGGGTGAATCAGTCATATCTTTATTATTAAATCCTCCTATAAGAAATAGCACTAATTCATTTGATGGTCATGTTGATTCTTTAAAAATGTTACTTTTTCATGAAAATTTTGTAAAACCATATTCTGATGAACATTTTTTAGTGCATCTTTTAACAACAGCTATCTAAACTGTCACAATTATAATGTTTATTTCTAAAATGTACATAAATCATATGATTTTTGTGTATTATCTCATTTTCAATGTGTATTATTTGTATTTTTTTCTCCCTTTGTGGAGGTGAAATGAAATAAATAAATAAATAAATAAATACTACTGACTACGGTCTTGCATAATTATTATCAGATGAGCATAATGACTTTATCATTGACTTCATCATTGACCCTTAAAAGATTCGGTACTTGTGTACTGGATGAGTGTTATGACTTAATAGATGGTTTCATCATCTTCCTTGACCCTTAAAACATTGGTATAGGACTTTAATTTGTTTAATTTGCTTGATTAGTAAGGAAGTTATTGAAGAAAAGGCATTCTTCTTTAATGGCGGCTACTAATTAGCATATTAATGACCATCAAACTCGTATAATTTTAAAATGGTGTGTGTTATTCCCTGGTCTTCATAACATGGATTGAGCAACTTACGTTTGCCTCTTTTGCTTTCCTAAACAGCAAAATATTGAAGGTTATGGTTTTTAAACGATCAAAAATAGCTAATTTAGCGGCCATTTTGTTATGCAAATTGGGCCATTCCATGCCAAATGGACCAATGTCTCCCACATCATGGCTTCAGATTTTAATGAAATTATTACACAAGCTACATGTACATGTTTAATGAAGCCGTGCAAAATATTTTCCCTGTATTCCAAGTATTTTGAGTTTGACAGCATTTTCAAAATTAAGGTCTCCAAACTAAAATTTCAATTTTCCGCTTGTCAAGTCATTTCAAAAAGCTGCTGAAGCTACGTTTTTCAAGATATTGTAATAAAATTGTACACAGATCAAGCTCAGATATATAAAATGCTGTTGGCCGAAGCTAGTACAGATGATGCTTTCCATCTGTTCGCGCCAGCCTGTTAAATTCGGTTCATTTTTGCGAAATTTGGGTAAATTGTGGGTTTTTGGAATTTTTTCACTCAGAAACCAAGCTTTCAATAAACCTGAAACTTTGCATGAATTGAGGCGGTATCGAGTGCTACTGGTACGAATTTATTCATATTTCTAACTCCAATACTTTTTATGTACATGAAGAAAATCTCAGGACGATTCCTAAAATTGACTTATTTCAAGTGCAAAAATGGCCATGTGGGACAGGTGATAGAAACTTGAAATTTATTTTCTAAGCAGTTTATGAGATCATCTTGTATTTCTGCAAAAATGGTAGAGGTGTTATTTTTCATTTTTCTGGAATTTATTTTTAGAATTTCGAAGAAAAGCCTTATTTATGCTATATATCGTATGTAGGAGCCTTCCACGACCAGGTGGAACCTTCGATAAAGAGCTGAATTTATTTCTGAAAGTACCCCAGATGGAAGAATTTTAAAATTCCAAACGTTAAAGAGGTATATTGGTTTCTCACAAAAGGAAATAGTAAAAGTAATTATGTTGAGTGAATTTTTGTAAATAAGTTCAAAATTGACGATATGGGACTGTTGTGTCAGATTTTGTAAATTAGATTAGTTGATACAGTTGCCTTTTAATGATGTCAAATATGAGAAGGTATCTTCGGTTATCAATATGTTAAAAAAATATCACAATATGATGAAAAATATGTAAAATTCATGTGCAGTGACATTAATTACAGTTTTGGAAATAACATCTAGTGACAGATGACCAGAATTTAGCAAATGTGGCTTTATAATTATTAAGTATGTGGGTATGTGGGTATATATACCCCAGGGACCCCATTATTGGTACAAAGTAATGCATTCCACTGTAGTCATTTGAATCTGACATGATTTCACATGAAAAGAACTGGACAAAAAAAATCCTGGTGATTCTAAATAAAACTGATTTGTAATGTTCAGAAGGCAATTTGAGGCACTTTGAAAAAAATTTGCACTTTATTTTGAATTTCACCTGCTCTTGGAAGGCTCCTACATGGTGTAAATAAGGCTTTTCTCCAAATTTCTAAAAATTATTTCCATAAAAATGAAAAATAACACCTCCACCATTTTTGCAGAAATACAAGATGATCCCATAAACTGCTTAAAAAATAAATTTCAAGTTTCTATCACCTGTCCCACATGGCCATTTTTGCACTTGAAATTAGTCAATTTTAGGAATCGTCCTGAGATTTTCTTCATGTGCATAATAAGTATTGGTGTTAGAAATATGAATAAATTCGTACAATTAGCACTCGATACTGCCTCAATTCGTGCAAAGTTTCAGGTTTATTTAAAGCTTGGTTTCTGAGTAAAAAAAAAAAAAAAACCCACAATTTACCCAAATTTAGCAAAAATGAACCAATTTTAACAGGCTGGAGCGAACAGATGGAAAGCATCATCTACATTATATTCAGCATATATTATGCTCTATACCTCACCATGATATATGAGTAGTTTTGTGGCGATATCTTGAAAAATGAACCTTCAGCAGCCTTTTTCAAATATATCAAAGGTTGAAAAATCAATTTTATCGTGAAAGCCCAACATTTTCAAAATGCTGTCAAAAGCAAAATTTGTGAAATATGTCCGAAATATTTCGCATGTGCTCATTATACATATACATGTATATCAAGTTAAAATTTCATCGGAAAACATGATGTGGGAAAAATTTCTTGATTTTGGTCCATTTTGCATGGAATGGCCCAATTAGGAGGTGAAGGACCCGGAATATTGCTTGGGAACCGGATTCAGCATACCTGGAATATGCTAAAAAGATTGGTTCCCGACTTTTACCCAAAAAGGCTCGTACCCCTTTAAATAAAGCTTTTTTTTTTAAATCCCGCCAGTCTATGTCACTGGACCTGACATAACAAAATCAAATGTTAATTTTCCTCCTAAAGTACCATCATTTTCAGTTTCTATGCACGATTCATGAGAATACAGACTTGAATTAATATATACACCATATTTGACTTTTTTCTTGTTTCGTTTCATTGAATTAATTGATGTAAAAGATGTGTCATTGGTTTATGTTAATATTTGTCCACTCCGTTCCTTGTCATAGCTAGGTTAGCTATTGTTTTTAATGAGGAATCTTACTATAAATGTCATAAGGTGCACATGCTTCACACTACCACAGCTTTGCAGTTTTCATTAAACAGGTATTCAACAACAAAATTAAGGCATAATTTTCATTGGAACATTTTTTGGTCCCACTAAAATGTATACTTTGTTCCCTCCAATTCCGAGCTTACCAGTGCTACTTTTTTCCAAAAAAATTATGTATATATATTACTGAGAGTGACAGGATTTAATAGAATGCAATCATAACTTTGTATCTCCCAAATAGAATGCACTATTAAAAGAAAACCAAACCATTCCTGTCCACTCCATTACCCGTTCCTGTTCACTCCATTACCACAAAAAATCTATATTCAATTAAAAAAACAATTGATCTGAGATGAAGTTCTTATGAAAACAAGACTTACATAATTTTTTTCTCTTTTTTCTATTTTCAAATTGCTCAAGCAGGTTTTTTGCATCCAAAGTCCACTCCGTTATCACAGTTTCCAGGGCACTTTGTCCCGAAATTTGAGAATTACCCCTTTGCATTACTGTTCATCTAGTATCCTGAGCAAACAAAAAAACCTTTTCACCGCTATGGTTGGGACAGACAAATATCTTGTAATAAAGAGATGCTTTTATCAGCTATTAAGCTAATGGAAGGTGACAAAAGAACACTCTATGATCGAAGTAATATATAAAACATGCTTTTACAGAGAAACTTATGTATATGAGTTATTTCTTCTTCGCATAAATGGCTGGGGGGGGGGGGGAGGGTTGGTCTAGTGGTAGCGTGCTGGACTGCCAATAGCTGGGTCCAGGGTTCGAATCCAGCTCTTGCTAGGTCACCTGGGCCTATGTTGGACGGTTGTTTCAACCATCCTTCACCTCAATGTCGGGTCCTCCTCCTGTCATAATTAGCCTACTAAATTCAAAAATACAGGACGTGAAGCCCCATTCATCCATCCATTGCATAAATGGCTAATGTAGACAACACTCTCAATTAAATTAAATTTTGCTTTATTTGGGCCATTCAGTGTGCTAAACTTTTTATATGCCTAATTTCAGATATTAATGAATCAAAACACTCATTCAACCACCTCAAAATAAAAAGTCATAAGGTGCACCCGGCCATAAACGTTACATTTTTAAAAATTCAAAATAGTGAATTGGATTCTCAGCAACTGATCCATCACGTTTGTTGACATTCCCTAATTAAAACCAATTTAAAATGCATGTTTGGCTGTTGTTAAAAAATTTAAAATGCACATCTAGCTGTCGTAAAACAACTTATTATGCGTAGCACATTTGGCTGTTGTAAAACAATTTCGGTGCTTGCAGGCTCCCACTAGAAAATCATTTCTCAAAATATCAAATACTGGAAAAGCGAAAATGATTTGAATCCCACACGTTCAAAATAAGTGAGATGTACATAAACAAATAGAACAAACTATAAGTATAGGTTATTCACCACGGGAGAGGGAATATGTGATTTATCACCCGATTGAGGGCTTTAACCCGAGGTGTGATAAACACATGTATATTCCTGATTCCATGGTGTATAACTGGCTTATACCATGAGACAAACACTCAAACAGTCAAACTTGGGAGGATAAGTGGACAACAAAGAATAAGGGAATTATTTCCCTGAAATACTGGCATGTGATTGGCTGACAGTGGTGTCAAATCATAGAAATACATAGAATTGACATGAGGCTGTATGAAGCCACCTCAAGATGAGGTCACCAAATCCGCCATATTGGAACTGCCCTGAGACATGACGTCACAATAGACTAATTATGATGTGACGTCATGCCATTGTTAGAAATGACATCACTGTTATTGGTGACGTCACGGTTACATTGTGTCAGGATACAGGGCAGTTCCAAAATGGTGGATTTGATTGCTTCATCTGCCAGAGCCTCATGTCCGTTCTATGTATTTCTATGTGTCAAATGGTATAATAAAATGTCTACCTCAATATATATAAAGTAATAACAATCATAGCAAGTAAAATAAAAAGAAGAAAAAATCAAAATAAGGACAATATGATAGAGCAGCCAACCAGAAGAAGAAAAAATAAATTTTGTAATAATATAAAGCAACAAGTGAGGATATGATGTTGTTTACCATGTGAAGGAGGTTCTTGAAGACTGTAGTGCTGCCACCAGGAAGCACTTTAGGATATAGGCCTATGGAAGATAAATAATGAGAACATAAAATGTCAACTATTACATGCAAAATATTAAATATTACTAGCAATAAAAAAAGGAAAGAGGAAGATTTGACTTTAACTCGAAACCAAAATATAAAAAGAAGGAGTAGAGAGCAAAAAGGTCTGGAAATATTATATCAGAAGAAGTTATAACAATTTATACTTCCTTCTTTTACATATAGTATACAATATATAGTCACTTTAGTGCAAAATTTCAGTTAACAGGCTAACCCCCACCATAGTCAAGTTTTTTTTTCATTCATTGGTGTATGCAATCATAATGTCAGTAAGTTAACAAGTAAATATTCTGCCTCAGTTTGACATTGCAAACATCAGCCCATACATAAAGGGAAATGGCGATGGAGAACAAATAAATAAAGGTGCAACAGCCAGTACCTGATATCCATTTTAGTTAGTTAACAAATAAAAATAGTAGTTAAAGTCTTCCAATATAAAAAAAATCTTGACTTCCCGGCGGGACTTTCCAATGCTAACCAGAGCCAAATGATACTCTAGTTTTCTGTAAACTAGTTTTCTGTAAACTGCTTCCTCATAACAAGAGTGACTCTCAATCCAAGGATATCACCAAATGGAGAACCAATAGGAGCTAGCAGTAACAAACAACTACGAGGAGCCTCCCTTTGGCCACAGCTTGTCAACTTCTGCTCTTTGTGTTAATCAGGAGAAGTGGTGAGTGGATTGATATCTCATTTCATAATAACAAAGGCAGACTTCCAAAGTTGCAGCACTGGCTACACTCCCCACCTTGCATTGAAATGTATTTTTAGAAAGACTATATTACATGTAGCCATTCATGGTTTGAAATGTCTTGTTGTTGATGGATAGCCATGTATTGAGGGTGCCTGCAAAGGGGCCACATGTCAAAGTTCACTCAAATTCCATTGAAATGCACAACTGCATCTGCTAATCTATCATCTTTAGTGTAGAAAACAGACCTTAGAATGAAATTCTGAAGGTGCCAGTGACAAACCACAAGTGTTCTGGAGGAGTAGAATGCTGTTTAAAAATATCCTTTATTGAACATGCTAGGGAGAATGGGAGAAGGGGTAAGGGGTAAAGGGACAGTTGTACACCTTAGGTATATTCTGCATTTGATAATAATCTAAAATGGATATAATTATGTTGCCTTGGAGACTAAACGTTATGTTCCAAAACACAGGCATTATAATTTCTTGCAAAAAGCTCACATTGCTAAACATATCCTGTATACAACACATACAAGGTTGGCAACTCCCTTAAGATTCCTGGTTTGAGAATCCCTGCTGTAATGCTGTCTCAAGCAAGAGCATGAATTCTCAAACCAGGAGTTGCCAACCTTGTATATAAATTCAATAAGTGCATGCAGTGACAAGCTCTTTTCTCAAAATGATTGTAATGCCTGTGTTCCAAAATAACATCAATCTTCCTGGTGTTTGAAACCTTTGAGAAAGTGGACTGCCAGTTCTTCGTGAACCAGCGTGAAATATTTGAAACTGTGACAGGCTCATATGACTCTTTCTCAAAAACAAAATTCATTACAACAAATCGAAATACATTTCCTCAAGCTCAACATAACAGACAGAAATTTTGATTATAATATAATATAGTTATGAATCAGTAAAAGTCCAACAGAGCACAAAATCATAAAAAGAAGGTCTCTGGTCTTTTTTCTCCATTTACGTGCCACCACAACTGTTCAACTGGGCAAAATTTATCACCAGTTAAGCAAACAAAAAAAAATGCCAAAAACCAAACAGATGTAATCTGACACAACAATTCCACATTTAATACATCAGAAGATGACTATCTGAGATTCTTTCAAAAAATATTCAGCTCTTTATCATTAGTCGCACTTGGTTTTTAATGGTTCCAGCAGAGCATTAACATGGCTTTTCTTAAAATTTCAAAATTTCATTCAAGAATAATGAAAAACTAGCATTTACTCGTGATAAATGGCAGCCAACGAGAACGTATGTTGAGTATGTTGGCCTATAGCATGGATGTTGGAAGTTGGTAAATGAATAATAAAAGTGTAATGAGAGGTAACAGAGGATATAAAACGAATAGATAGTTTGGAATTAAAAAAGAAAGCATGACATTAGAAGACAGATCGTTTTGAGATAGAAAACAATATGCTGGTGAAGGAAGCATTTGTAAATTTGGCAACATGACTGATAGATAAATAGTTGAGCTATTAAATGAGGCACAGGTGTTTAGGTATAGCAATACCTTATGACATGAATCAAACGTAATTGTTGATTTAGTGGTCAACATGTTATGAGGCAAAAGCGAGAGAGAGAAGCAAAATATTAAGAACTGTAAAGACCATGCAAAAATGGTAATTAATTTTTCCAAGGCTTTGATGTGGAGTTTTCATAGAACTGAAAGGGTGAGATTTTAATTGTACTTCAGTCATTGTCTTAAGATTTGATACTTGAATACCAATTAGGACACACATTACCAAGAAAAATATCACCTTCACTATTTTAGGTAAAATGCATAATGACCTCAAGGACTAATTAAAAAAAAAAATTCAGCTTACTAGCACCTGTCCCACATGGTCATTTTCACACTTTAAAATGGTCAATTTGGGAAATTGTGGCGAGCATATCTACATTTATACACAAAGTATTGTAATTAGATATATATGTGTATTTTTAACTAGTACTACTTCATAATGGCTTCCTTTTCACATAATCTTATTGATATATAACTATTGGTCTTTGAACAAAAAAATTCCAAAGATCGTCAGAAGTTGAAAAATTTCAAGATGCTGTCAAATTGCAAATTCTGCGAATATGAAAGAAATATTTTGCATGTCTTCATTACACATGTGGATGTAAGTTATGTTACAATTTCATTTAAATCTGAAGATATGATGTGGGAGCTGTTGATCCATTTGGCGCGGAATGGCCCTTGTGTGAAATTTCACAAAAACTGTTTATTTCTCAGTTCCTCAAAATGAATTATAGATAGAATTGTGAAGGTTGACAACATTTTTGGCTGTTTATATAAATACCTTAGAGTGAGCATATGTTTTATCCATTTTTAAGGAATCCTTTTTTTAGAGTGCAGGGGCCTACCAATTTCAACAAAAGGTTTTAATTAATAAGAAAAAGGATAGAAGTCATTGAACCATTTGAACCTGTCAGAAAACTGCTTGTCAATTTCATGCAAATATTTCTTTTACTCACAAAGATATCGGGTCATATGGGTGAAAAAATGACATTAACCTAGCGTTTTTGAAGCATCAACTTTAAAAGGTAGTAAAGTTATAGCCCCGGGTAGAGATACAATGTGACCCAATATCTCAAAATGTTCCTTTCTTTGTGCTTTAAAAGTGTGCAAAGTTTCATGCATTCCTCCAAAAATGCACAATTGGTTAGCTATGCCGCTGCACTCTTAGTCAGAGTTTCGGATGCCCAATCCTTGGTCTTGGCTCGTATCGGGTGTCTCTGGGCCAGTGTTGGAGGCCTCAGGGCTGGCAAGGCCATAAAAATGTGACCTTGAGGCTGGCCTTGAAGGCTCATCCCTCGGTCTCAGTCTCAAATTATTTGACCTCGACTACAACACTTTTATTGAAAATAAGTGCTGTATAAGGTCAAGCAATCAAATTCACAATAACCGAGGCCTATATGGCAGAAACAAATTTGGGCGACAATGAATCATTCCCATAAAAAAACTTGTTCTTATTTCATCACATTTCAGAATCCAAATAAGGACTTATAAATGGTGGACCATTAAGGCATAATTATACGAATGACACACAATCAAATGAACCATTCCAAGATGGTGTGCTCAAGACTTAGAGCAACCTTGTCCAATTCTAACATCGCTGCACTAAGAATAACCAAAGCTACAACCAAATTCGAAATTGAGCACCCTTATCAAAAATAAGTTGATGACAAGCAATCACACAAAAACCTTTACAGGGCAAGAAAATGTCATCAAGAAACATGAGAAATTCAAAAACTGAATAATTCATGAACACCAAATTGATTTAAGCCTTGGCGAGATGTCCTTGCCAAGTATATGAAGAAGAAGAACACTGAATAATTTCTAAACTCTGTTAGTTCATGGACAAATATGTTATTAGAAATGCAATAAATTTCTCCATCTCACTTGGACTATGGAAATGGCCTTGGAAAATTCAGTAACCTACAAATTAAAACCAAATTTTGATAATTATCTCAGATGCAAAGGCAAATTCTAAATTTTAAGATCGAGATTGTGGATCGAGATTGTGGATCGAGGGATTGTGGATCGAGGGAACTTCTGTTTGCAGAAGCAATACTTTGGAACAAAATACAAACTTGTAAACCATCTGGACCTAGACAGGACAGAACTTTTAGAGCCCCTCCTACATGCCTTATTTCCTTTATATCGTTGTCTTGTTTATTTTCTGTCTGTATGTCTAAATGTTATAATTTATGCCATATTTAATTTCAGTTAGCCAGACAGCAGTTGCAGTGGGCTGCTTCAATGACCAACGCCATGAGTGGGCCTTTTTCTGGTGGGGTCCAGGCCAAGAATATGCCAGACACAGTGCAACCAGCTGTGCTCAGTATTGCTCCATGCAGAAGTTCCTCTATGCAGGGATGATGGTGAGTTCGCTAAATAAAACCAATAATCATACATTACCTGTACTAGAGAACAGTTTTTTGCCAAATATAAGTACACTTAATGTGAATAATCACTGAATATTCTTCGGTACCGTATTTTATCAACGCTTAACACTGGTTATCCTAAAGTGGTTAAGTCGTATTACTGATATTGGGTCCATGCTGAATATAAGTTAGATAATTTTAATCTTAATTAACTGGACCCATATTACAACATGACAAATGTTTTTGCCAGTAACCTGGTCAGAAGAGCTAACCACTTGTGGATATCCGTGTTAACCGTACGTACAATCCCGTACATGTGTGTTACTATTTTCTGAGCTGCTACGGAGGATAATTGAAAGTTACCAGAGCCAGTCCAGTCATCGAAGTTCACGAACAGATCATGCAGAGTTTTATTCCAATGCAGGCAACAACACTGAAAAAACACTTTGTGTAAAATAGCAGACAAAATCTATGTGTAAAATGGGCTTTGTGTATTCCAGTCAAAATAATGTGTGACACAGACAAGCAGTGTTGTACAACAGCATAAAGCACACTGTTGATCCAGCAACTTCCAATTTGTCTGATATTTCACACAAAATTTCGCACAAAATATTGTATACTTTTGCTTGGTACGAGACTAATCTTCTTTATAAATGTTTTGTTTTGTTGGCCAACATGGCAAACAATTAAACTGGATCAAAACTGACCTCCTTTAGATTTTAAAGTCATCAAGCTTCACTTAAGAAGTGTACTGACTCAGACTGACTACATATTTGTTAGCAAAAAGACAAGCATGTTGCAACCTTGGTTAAAAGTACATTTGTCACTGGGAAGGTCACATTGTAGGGTCTGCTGGAGCTGACTGAATATGTAAAGGTAAGTTAAAGATTTGCTTTAATTATTTTTGATTGCATGCATGAACCAAATGTGATATATAACAGATTTTAAGTGGAAAAATGACTATTATTACAATGCTCAGATACCATGTTAAGGTGAGTGATACTTCCAAGTTAATAGCTTGACATGAGTCAAATATAGGCCATTACAGAGGGCGAATTCATGTCTCAAACATATGGCATTGAAAATTCATGTAAGAAATTATGTGGGATAAAGTTCATTTGTTTATTTCTAAAAAAATTGAATTATTACATTTTGTTAATTATTAGCTTGAAGACTGTGTACACATATATATACTTATTTGTCAATATTGCTAATTTATATGTTGTTTTGAAAACAATGGAATTACTGGGGCATATCCGTGGCTATAGGTGTAGAGTGGTTGGGACAGTTGTAGAACATTGGAATATATTGGGATAGTTTTTTTAATAGACAGTAAGTTTGGATTAGGTTTAGTGTACAGAACTGGACATTGGTCATGCTTGGGACAGTTGATGTTTGAGACACTTGAGGGTAGGTTTAGGGTTAGTGCATAGATGTTGGACCTTGGTCATGCTTGGGATAGTTGCTGTTTGGGATACTTAAGCCTTAAGAGTCATTGTCAGAGAAAACTGCAGATTTTGAGAAAAAAGTGGCACGGGGTGGTCGACCAAATTCCGCGATACTTGGCTCATTTTACCCCCATAGGTAACTAAATTCCATGGTACGGTCATTTTCTTAATATATCGCCTGGTTGCCACGGCAACCCAGATTGACGATTTGGACCGATTCTGGCCGATTTGCACTTTTCAGCTTTGAATTTGAGGTAATGTTTGAAAATTCCCAGCAGCCAAGCTATAAAACATAGAAGTTTGACCTTTTGGGTAAATTACATTTAGGAGTTGTACTTTATATATAGCTTTTCATTTCTGGTATATCTGTTGTGAGTTTCATTTTATTCCACTTTGAAATATGCCAAAATCCCGTTTTTTTAGTTTTGTGACAAAAAACGAAAATAACTCACCTTTGATTCAATATTACTGGCTTGAGCATCCCTCTCATAAAAAAGTGGATATACTGGTGAATAGTGTTACTTTAGTACATCAAATAGCAAAAATAAATTCGTGGTGCAATTCATAAACTAAGGTGTGAGATGTGAATAAGTAAGCCTTGTTTTCATGAAATGCAAAAATACTATAACTTTAACAAAATACCAATACAAGGAACATGATTAGAAATGAAAGTCTATAGTCCTAGCAAATACTAGAAAACATGGCCTTTATAATGAGGGTATATGGGTGCCAATTGTTGGAATATAAATGGTCTTAAAGAACCCTCAAAGTTGGCCCTGCATCACATTTTTCAAATGCTGCTGAAACCTGACGTCATCCTGCTGGGCCGTGATTGTGACGGTAACTATTGCAAAATGTTGTCTGATTTTAGCTTAATAATTCAGCTCTCAATTATCTGACCATTTTCAAAGTTTCAGAAGTTGTTGAAAACAATATTCTGGATATTTTATCTTAACATGGCATAATTTTTTGAGTAATAAATCCAATTTGAGAGAGATTTTTGTGAGCAAAAGTCGGAAAAATGAGTGAAAATACATAAATACATCATTTATCATGTTTCGGTTAAAGCTGAATTTCTGAATCCAAGACAAGGTCTATATATATACAAAGCTCTATATGAAAGCATTCAGGTGTAAAAATAAGACACTGTATAACTATTTCTAAGCAAATGAAATGCCATTCTGAGGCATTGGTGGCAAGGTATCAGCGGAGTAGTGTTGAATTTCCATTCAATCCTATTTCTACTAAAATGTCTGTGTAAAAAATATAATGCACGTAGTACTACCATAGCAGCACCATAAATTTAGGGTGCAGCAACTTTTAATTAGGCCTAGTGCAATAATGTTGTAAATTCAATTTCCTACATTTTAATACAGGTTTACAACTATTTCCATGCGAAAACAGCATCTGACGCATGTCAAGTCAATGTTTTCTGCATAAATTGGCCTGACAATACTAGAGTCAAGGAGGGTAAATCCGTTCAACTGTGGCTAAAGCTGTATTTCCTGGAAAATTGGAATAGGTACAAAAATATTATTTAGTCCATTGGAAAGGCACATTCCTTCCGTCTTTTCATGCCAAAAAGAAAATCATTCATACGTATACGTACACTGTAGTATGACGGAAAACAGGAAAACAAAAATTGAAGGTTAAGGCACCGAAGTCTGTCAACCCTACTGCTAAAAATGTCCTGTGAGGATTTACCATACTTGACTCTTTAAGAACTCAACACGTTTTACTTAGGTACCCTATTGTTAGCATAAGGTGCCTGGTGGGCAGATGTAACAATGAGATGAAAAAATTACATTTTGTATAGTTTTTTGCATTAAAAACTACGGGTAAGTCCTATTTTGATTGAATTTTGAGTAAAATTGTATTATGTGGTATCCCTTTGCTTTGTCACTCACCTATGAAGCAGTGAGATGCCATAAAAATCGCCTTATAAAATTAATTATTATTATTATAAAAATTTATTTTTTCACCTTTTCTTAAAAAGGTTACCGAAAGAGATGGGTGGAGATAAAAAGGGTTGATATGGCGATGCTACAGAGCCTCACTGTCAGTTTGGTTGAGTGCCACCGTGTGGAAATTTCCCAGTGTCAGCACAAGGATGGCTTTTAAATATAGATCATAAACATATTATTATATGTTATACTGTGACATAGCTATGGGATATGGAATATATTCACCCGAGGACTCCCATATCCCACGATATGTAATTGACTAATCAGCCAATCAGAGCTCAGGATTTATGCTAGTCACAGGATATATATATATATATATACATATACAAATCAATTTGTGAAATTTATATTTTTGTATCCTCAACACTGAATCTTGAAATTTCCCATTGCCAGCACAATAACGGATCTTAAATATTGTTCATACACACAATCATATATATTTTAAACAAATGATGATTTTCAGCTGGTTTTGGTGAATACACAGCAATTTATCAAAACATATTTCTCTAATCAGCATTCCCTGATTTTGTACTTGGTTATGTTCAAAGGAGTCTCCAAGTTAATTGGCAAGAAACGTTTTTGACCTGAGGAATGTCAGAAAATCAAAAAGGGCAAAGACATCAAAATTTTATGTGATTTTAAAAAATCTGTGACCAACCCTTTTCAAAATTCTGTATAGGCCTAGTGAGTGCACTACAGCATCCAATTTCAAAATTGTTGATATGTCTTCAAATATTTATAATATATGTATTTATCTATATTTATAATTCAACACAGATTCCCTCGATTACCCAGTGAATGTGTTCAATTCTGCTTTAATGTGGTTACACTTAGCCATGACATAACTGGAACTTAAGCTGTCTATATATAGTCAGAACGTGCTACAGATAAATAACAAGCATGAATTGAAATTTATACAAGGATATCACAATAAATGTAAGTCTTGGAATTTTGAAAACACACAACTCATGGTCTAGTTCCTTTGAAAAAAATGAACAACAAAAATGTATAGAAAGAATTTTGACAACATATTGTGCTTTTTTTTTTAATGCTGAAACACACTATTTTCAAGGCGTTGTGCATACAAAATTTACAGAGTGCACCATTGTTTCATTTTTGGAAATTGGGTGATGCATCTTTTATTTAAACACAGTTGCTAGATTACCTATGAATGGATGGTCAATATAGCTGTATGCAGTTATATTTCACTGAAATGGTCAAATATTGAAATTGAATATTTTGTTTTGAAAAATGCGGAAACACCCAATATTCAAGATGGTATGAATAAAAAGTTTACACGGTGCACCACTGTTTTATTTTTGGAAATTAGTTGATTCATCCTATATTTCAGCATAGTTATACTAGATTATCCATGAAGGAATGCTCAAGTCAGCTATATGCAGTTATATTTCACTGAAATGGCCAAATATTGAAATTTAATGTTTTGTTTTGAAAAATGCGGAAACACCCCATATTCAAGATGGTGTGAATAAAACGTTTACGCAGTGCACCACTGTTTTATTTTTGGAAATTAGTTGATACATCCTATATTTCAACATTGTTATACTAGATTACCCATGAAGGGATGCTCAAGACAGCTACATGCAGTTATATTTCTCTGAAATGGCCAAATGTTAAAATTTAATATTTTTTTGAAAATGCAGAAACACCCAATATTCAAGATGATGTGAATAAAAAGTTTACACAGTGCACCACTGTTTTATTTTTGGAAATTGGTTGATACATCCTATATATCAACACAGTTATTCTAGATTATCCATGAAAGGACGCTCAAGTTAGCTACATGCAGCTATATCTTGCCAATTTGCGGACATTTGGCAATTTGGCAATTTAGAGAAAAATAACACTGCTCAGTGGCTGCTGCAGCTTTAACTAAAATATCAAATAAGCTGAATTGTTTGTTACGGTATCCCAAAGCACACATAATGCCACGTGCAAAAAAAGAATGATGTAGATTATGTACTTTGAGAAAAAATGGACAGCAGAAATGGACAAAATGTTGAAATTTCATGTTTTTTGGAAAATTCGGAAACATCCCGTTTTCAAGATGGTGTAAAAAAAAAGTTTACAGAGTGCACCACGGTTTTATTTTTGGAAATTGGTGGACAAGGCCTATATTGTACCCCAGTTATACCAGATTACCCAGGGACGGATGCTCAAGTTAGCAATATGCAATTATATTTTGCCGATTTCCGAGCATGCAGCAAATTGGCAATTTTGAGAAAAGGACCCGGTTTCAGCGTCCGCTTCAACTTCAGTGAAAAACCCAAATGAAATGAAATTTATACTGAAGTATCTCCAAGTATTAGTCTTACCACAGGTAAAACATTATTGCCATAACTTAGATACTTTGCGAAAAATTGAAGAGCGGAAATATCTAAGTTTCAGGATGCCAAAAAGTTGAATTTTGTCGATTGGCCGTCATTTGCTCAATTTATTGAAATAGCTCCAGCTCAGAGGGAAATGCATCTGGAAAAAAATCCTTTGGGTTAATTTAGTTTTTCAATATAAGTATTCAGTCCACCGAATTTCATCAAGATCCGCTGACCACCCCGCGCCACCAAATCTGCAGTTTTCTCTGACAATGACTCTTAAGGACAGGTAAAGGGTTAGTGCATAGATGTTGGACCTTGGTGCTTGAGATAGTTGATAGGTTTAGGGTTAGTGCATATTGTATGGATGTTGAAAATTGGTCATGTTTGGTTGACATTGAAGATAGGTACCCCTCCCGAGCAGCAACGTAAATCAAACCTTTCACTACGTAATTATTTTGGTTAGAATCAAACGTTGGGCCAAACAATGTATGACAAAGGTAGGGCAAAGGTAATTTCCAAACGTTGCACTCAGATGGAAAACCAAACGTAGGTTGCAACCTTAGTAAGAGGTTGGCAGATAGTTTGTTTTATAGTCTGGCCCAACGTTTGAGTCACACGTAAGTCATACCTTTGGTTGAGAGGTTGGAAGAACGTTTGGTTGTAACGTTTGGCTAAACGTGTCAGTCATACGTAATCATACCTTTGGTTGAGAGGTTTGAAGAACGTTTGACTATTACGTATGACCATACCTTTGATTCATAGGTTTGTCAAACATTCATCAGAGAGGTTTTTACAACCTTAGACTATTACGTAAGTCATACCTTTGATTCATAGGTTTGAGGAACGTTTGACTATTACGTATGACCGTACCTTTGATTCATAGGTTTGTCGAACATTAATTTGAGAGGTTTTAACAACCTTAGACTATTACGTATGACCATACCTTTGATTCATAGGTTTATCAAAGGTATGGTCATACATTTGGCAGTACGTAAGTTCAAAGGTTTCTCCGACGTGTTTTTGATATGTATGGACAACGTTTGAAAGTAATGTTCAGGGCAAACGTCTGATCATACGTATCTCCCAAAGGTTTGTTGAAGGTTTGCATAAAGTTGCAGAACCTGGTATCCTGAGTGTCAGAGAGCCTTGTAGCGCCATCTATTCCATACCTAATTCAATCTATCTTGTAACTTTGAGTGTATAAAACCTCGAACAGGATGCTTGCTGGTGATAATTGGATGAAGCCATGAAAAAATAGTAGCTGCACCAGTCACAAAAATTACCAAATACAAATCTCTTAAACTCTGTAAGATCAGACTGGGCAAAAAAATTTTCCCAGGTACAGCTCACCCACGAACGACCAAGAGAGAATCATTTAAGACCGAGAGTTGAAGTGAGCTTACTTGCAGCTCTCCTGAATGCCACCTATCCAAGACCAATTTGGATTGGGATTTTTCCAACTCTTCAGAGTTGAAGTATTAATCCCTCGCAAGGTAAGTGAATTTTGTTATTTAAATTTATATATTGTAGTCCTTAAATGGACTGCAGACTGCTTGGTAAAACAAGGAAGAAAAGTCTGCATATTTTGGAGCCACCTTCAGTGCTTGCTGCCTGGCTCTGCTCTCCCTATCTCTCTCTGTTTTTCTCTCTTCACTGTTTTAATTCATGTTTTCTCTTTGCAGGTGTTCAACAAAATCTAAACCAAGCACAACCCCTAAATAAATAAAAATTCTTGAAACCTCCCCCCCCCCCAAAAAAAATAATCCTGCAGCAAAAATCAAATCAGAACATTCTTTTATCATTTATCAACAACAACAATTTTATCATATATATGGCCATTGTATAAGGGGTTTATTTTATTTTTTTTCCACGGGGGCGGCAGTCTGGCAGGGTGGCTGGACCGCAAGAAGCAATGCGGCAGTCCCCGGGCCCCTCCGTGCGCTCCGCCCCTGGCCGGCGCCTCCCTATACAGTGAATCCACATCGCCCATTGACAGGATGATTGTGAAGCATACAGAGCAGCTAGAGTCCATCCGAAACGGTCATTTAACTGATATACATCCTATAATCAATCGGTCATGGTTAAATAAATCGTTACGGTGGTATAAGTGGCGTTCTAGACCGAAATAAATCCAATCCACACGAGCGTCCTGCAGCAATGGCCGCCCTCCTCCGAATTCTGCGCATGCGCAAGAACCAGCGCGCTGGGCTGGCCTGCCACGCCCCACGCCCCAGAGGCGTATAACGACCGATCCTTCAACGTGGGGGTACGTAGTCAAGGGAGGTTGGAGAAATACGAATTATTTACGATATATACGTACGTAGTAACCTCGTAACCAGCTGTCGACAAATTACGTAGATTTCAAACGTTGGGTCTGATGTGAATGGGAGGTATAATGCTTCCTTAGAACAACGTTCCTCAAAGGAAATTGTCCACAAGGACAGGGCTAGTGCATAGATATCAGGCTAAAGCCATATGTATGTGTAGAATGTTTGGAATAGTTGGAAATGGTACCTTCATAGGTGTAGGAGCCAGGGGCCGGGGGGGGGGCTGCAGCCCCCCAAAAATAACATTTTGAAATATAAATTTTTCAGGTGGTTTCGGGCTGAAGATTTTGTGAACTTAGATTTTGGGGCAAATTCGTCGATATTTTTTGGGCAGCCGCCCCAAAATGTATGGACCGTACATTGGTTACGATTGGGATGGTAGTATTGTGTGTGGTACACAGGACATGGTTCATTACATTTACATGTAAGTGAGGGCTTGTATTTCCCGGAGATACAGTACTCTGAAATTGAAGGAGATGGGCACTGGGCAGGGTTATAAAAGCATTATAATGAATAGAATAACATGTCCTGTGTGCTCATAAAAGAGTCTAGAGTGCATTTTTTAAAATAGTGTGTGTGTTTGTAGTAGAATGTTGTGAGCACCAGTCTTTGCTGCTGAGTGTATGTTCTCTTGTAGCTGATCATGTGACACATCAGTCATGCATTACTAAAGCCTTGATTTTGCTCTTTGCTTATGAATTTCTACTCATGCAAAGACAGTAGTAGGACAACTTCAGTTTTGTTTCTGTTTGTATTCAATACTTGTAATTGTTTATTTCAGAGTGACAACAAATTCTCAACTAGTTGGCCAGACATTTCGATAATTTTGCCGGGAAATGGGAGAGAATTGCACCAGCACTGCTTTGTGTGTTCACCAAAAGCTCAACAATAGAATGAAAGAGATGATCTTAAAATTGCAAATGATGGAATTGATTTATAAGCAGGTAAGAAAAGAGCACATCGCTAAGAATTAGGAAGATGGCTATAACTATTTAATCTTTTACAGAATAGAGTTACAATACAACATTTATAATGTGTGGCCACCTTGGGCAGCACCACTATCTTTTTTATATTACAACTATGCCAATTGCAGATGTTTTATACAAGATTACTTTTACTAATTGGATAACTCCACATAGTGTATTTTTTAAATTAAATATATTTTATGGGTGAACAATTGATAAAGACATACAAGACTGGAGTATGTATATCGCACTTGTTAGACAAAAATTAGAAATAATATTGTGTATATTTTCAAATATGGTCAACAAATACTAATACATTTCGAATTACACTATATATCAGTTGATTTTCTCAATACACACAAATCTAGTTTACCTAATTGGTATAGTTGCAGAATGTTATTTGGTAAATCATCTTCTTTCCTCATTAAATGGTCAGCATTCCTTTTTTTTTTTTTTTTGTGGCTAAAATGGCAACTTACAGAGACCATGGAATATTTTGTGGATTTCAAACTAGTAAGTTTGTATTTTGTTATTATAGTTCTTGGTGTATAATTATAATAAGAACCTATGGTTACAATGTTTTGTGGTGTTAAAGATGTGCCCCATGACAACTGGCAACAATTTTCTGATGTTGCAAATTTTATTTTTTGGCTAATGCTGTTGTGTTGAGACAAGTTTAGCCTCAATTTATATTGGTAACATTGTAGTGGTTACTCAAGAAAAACTTTTTAATTAATAAATTGCAAAATTACATGAGTGGGTACAGAGGACTGAAGATCTCTTCATGAGTGGAGGTGCATATCAAAATAACATTGTACAAACATTTGGTCTTATTCTTGCCCAATTATACAATTCACAAGAGAGCTAAATTTTGCTCAGATAATCTGTATTGCATGGTTTATACAGTACTTCTTCATGTGGTATTGCAAAACAACCTTGGTTGTAATCTATTTGCATGAGAAGGTTTAAATTATGCTCTACTTGCATGAAAATAACTGTAAATAACAAGATAAAGATCAATACATACAAACATGGATGGTGTAATTCACTATTTCTTTTCTTTATCTATTACTATTCAGGTGGGACCAAGCATGGATGAGTATGCGGGATTGAGAAAGATTCCTTTAGCAAAGGAGGTGTCACATGGTAGCAACAATTTTCTGCTCTTCGCAGCTGCAGCAATGTCGAAGCGCAGCAGTATAATACATGAACTGCTTAAATTGGAAAACATTATTTATGACTTGCCAATTAAAATTAAGGAAATTTATTTATTCAAGGATTGGTATGTAGACCAATCATAATTATAAACTTTATTCGATTTTTACATTCATATTATGAAAGAACTATGCAAATATCTTCATGATTTATAATAAAAATACATATTGACTCTTTTCTAAGCATATGATTAATAATACCTCAAGTACTGTACACTGTATCATTATTTGCTATTTTTTAATTAAACATTCATATAATCATATGGAAATCTTGTTTTGGTTATCATTGCATTTTGGAGATTGAAATATACCTTGTTCATCTATATCTAAAGGGTTAAGGATTCATTGACTGTGCATAGATTTACTAATTGTTAATTCAGACAAGATCTGTGCTGAAATGGACAAAATTCTGAACAAAGGCTATGTTGCTATACACAAGAGCATGTGCTGAAATAGACAAAATTCTGAAAAAAGGCCATGTTATTTTAAACAAGGGCATGTGTTGAAATAGACAAAATTCTGAACAAAGGTTATGTTATCTTAGACAAGGGCATGTGCTGAAATAGACAAAATTCTGAACAAAGGCTATGTTATTATACCCAAGGGCATGTGCTGGAACAGACAAAATTCTGAACAAAGGCTATGTTATTTTTGACAAGGGCATGTGCTGAAGTAGTCAAAATCTGAACAAAGGCTATGTTATTTTAAACAAGGGCATGTGCTGAAACAGACAAAATTCTGAACAAAGGCTATGTTGTTATGCACAAGGGCATGTGCTGGAACAGACAAAATTCTGAACAAAGGCTATGTTATTTTAAACAAGGGCATGTGCTGAAATAGACAAAATTCTGAACAAAGGCTTTGTTATTATGCACAAGGGCATGTGCTGGAACAGACAAAATTCTGAACAAGTACATTGTTACTTCAGACAATGATCTGTGCTGAAATAGACAAAAATCTAAACAAAGTCTATGCTAAATCAAGCAATGGCCTGTGTCAAAACAGACAAAATTCTAAACAAAGTCTTTGTTGCAACAGACAAATATCTTTCTTAAAATTAACACATATTTTGACAGTTTTGATGTGTAAAGCAGACAATGTATTGTGTTGGTTCACACAAAATTTTTTAGACAAAATTATTGTCTAAAATATCACACATTTCATTTTGTCTGGAATAGACAAGACTTTGGACGGACACCAGCTAACATGCCATTTTGTGTAAATCCAGACAAAATTTGTCTATTTTTAGACAAAGTGTTTTTTCAGTGAATGATTTCGCTCACAGGGGCTCTGGTTACGTGACTGAACTGTGAATCTTTTCCAACAGGGAGGCATGGGACTTGACTGCAGCTGTGGCAATGGTGCCTATGACATCTATGGACCATCAAGTGCTTGTGGTGGGTGCCAGCGAAGAGGAGAAGCGTTTGGTTGTGGAAGATCAGCTGGAGACCCTAACAGACTTGTGTATGTCTACAAAATAGGTAAGGCAAAATGGTGCTATATGACTTATATATGACAACTCAGGATGTGCCATCATCATTTGACCTAGGCTTATTTTATGTTTTTTTTTTACAAATTGTGTCTTAACGACTTGTTAAGTTCTCAGAAGTTGCTTATAATTGGTTCATAAAAAAAAGGATTGGGAATCTTCGCTTTTTCTAATAATATTATGTCATGGCAGCCAGGGGGATAGTTTGCAAATTCATTAAAAAGCTTAAAACTACAAAAAAAAGAGAGGAAGGAAGGAAGGAAGAAAGGGAGAAAGGAAGGAAGAAAAGAAGGAAGGAAGGAAGGAAGGAAGGAAGGAAGGAAGGAAGGAAGGAAGGAAGGAAGGAAGGAAGGAAGGAAGGAAGGAAGGAAGCATGGAACGAAGAAGGGCAGGAAGGAAGGATGGAAGGAAGGGAGATATCGATAAACAAATATAGATTGTTAGATAGACATAGATAGATAGACTATCTACCTATCTGCCCATCTATTCATCTATCTACAAGCAGCTGTTAAAGTGCTTGCACATTATATTTAAAGAATTATATTGATAATTAATCACTTCTTTAAAAAATAGGTTAATTTTGTTAAGAAATCATTTTAAGACTATGACTAAGAACTAAAGCTGTGGGAGCCATGTTAAGAAGAAGTTGGACCATATATATTATAGAAAGCTGAATTCTTGCTGGTAGTTAACTTTAATTTTAATGCAAACAAGGCAAAGTAAAAACCATATTTAACAGGAGTTTGCATTGCGTGAAAACTGGAGTAAAAGGGACTGATTTGCCTTCAGATTCATATATGTGCATACGTTTTAGAACCGCCAGTTGAAGATGTTGATGAAAGACGTGTTGGCTGTTGGACAAGCAGCCATGCTCCCAATGTCACGGCACCTCAGCCGCAATTGACTGACCACCCAGCAAATAACTTGACTGTGGACACCTGCATCAACAAGTGCCGCGAGTCATCGCAGAGATACTCTGGGCTTTATGTAAATATCTTCTGTACTTTTCTCCGCAATGAGTCTCTATTAAATAGCTTTCATCCTTGTGATAAATTTCAAATAAGTAGAATTGCAAATGGGAGCATGGAGCAGGGATAAGGACAAATTTATCAGTAATGTAGCCTATCATTATTAAGTATATTTGTTCTAATTTTTATACTAATAAATACCTAGCTACATTCAAAGATTCATTTGAATTTTCTTGAACTTAATCTTCACAGGCAGGTAAAGAATGCTGGTGTGGAAGTGACCTGCAGTGGCAAGGTTATGGTCGATCACCTGCTCATACAGCCCAATGCAACATCCCATGCCCAAGCAACAGCACAGAGATGTGTGGCGGAAGCAATTTCGTAAACATCTTCAGGTCAGGTAGGTAGGCTTATTTTCATTATATATTGTGATCAAAGATGTCTCTTGTTCCTTTAACTGGAGGGTGCATGGAAAAAAGTAATGAAACAGACTCAAAATAAAATGGTCAACCCATAAATTGCTGACACAGTGCGGCTGACTTTACCATGAGGTTCATGATATACCAATTGAAAGAAGAAACTTACTTCAGTTAAGTTTTATGCGAATTCGTCCACATACTAGGTTGTCTCACACAATACTCAGTATAATTGACTCAATGGAGACTGAACAGGTTACTGCAGTGCATTAACATACACTTGAGGACAAAATTATTAGCCACCCTCTGGGTACATCCTTTAATTCCATTTTTCTCAAGACTGAGGTAATTGAGGTATCACAGACCAACCATATTGTTTTCAGCTTAACTCAATTTCTATTGCACTTCCATTTCGGAAGGTTAATTGTTCCAAAAATTTCAAAATTAGTCTAGATAATTAACTGAAACCAAAACTTGCCTGCCGAGGACAAAAATTAATAGCCTTCTGATGCTACCATTTCTGGTTGTCTACTGCCTGCTTTTAAATGCTTTATAACACTCCTGGTTGTCAAATAAAGTGTTCAACTCATATCAAACACAGGCTTTAGTTTCCTTTCTCCCTTAAAATTCATTGATAGCCCCCAAATTAATGATCTTATGGTACACAACATGGCCACATACAAAATAGAAGAATATAAAGTCAGCGTCCTATAGGCTAAATAAAAAAAATCATGGTGTGTACTAGAAGATCATTAATTTTGGGACCGTCATTAAAAATAAAGAAAGACAGGACCTTAAATTCTGAATCTGAGATGAGTTGAAAGCTTTATTTGATAACCTGTAGTGTTATAAAGCGTTCAAAAGCAGGCAGATGAAACCCAGAGATGGTGATTTTGTCCTCAAATGTAGTTCCAAGCTGGCAAAGTATCATCAAGTATATAATTGATCCCCAGAGTGTCGAGATGGTACATATGGACTTCCAGGGAAGGCCTGTCAACCCTGCAAATGTGAGAATGACGGTGTTTGCGAGAAGGGCACTGGCAAATGTCCTGGACCTTGCATTGAGGGATACGCTGCAATGACCCCCGGGGGACCCTGTTTGGGTAAGCCCTTTAAATGAACATAAGAGGAAAATAAGCGAGCTTGTGAATTATACTTTGCATGTCGCTGACGAAACAAGTACATCAATGGATGAAATGATTTATATTTATCAGAATGCCCTGACCACTATTATGGAAAACACTGCAACACAATATGCAATTGTGAAGTTCCTTGCGACAAGGTCACTGGCAGCTGTGAAGGGCAATGCGAAGCTGGATGGACAAAGCCTTACACAGCTGGTCCTTGCTCTAATGGTAAAATTCATCAACCTGTCTCATTCAGATGTAATATGCTGCCAAGAGATGCCATATTGTCTGGCTTGGAATTGATTTATTAAACTGCATAAACTGAGATTCAATTTTAACATTTCCATCCTCATCTCATTGCCAGTATCTACCATGCTATATGCGCAACACAAATTTCAGATTATCGGAAATAAATTAGCATCTGTCTAAAATTGCCAATATATGCACAGTAGTCAGTACAATGAGCAACAACATTTTTTGAGGAGTTTCTCAACGTTGTCGTTGATTTAGGGGATAAACTAATAAATAACTAAATTCTTCTGGTATAGGATGGTTATATGGTGCAATACTTAAGATTAGTTTGCGGAGTTACCTTCATTTGGCAGTCCTGTTGGCTGTCCTGTTGTTGTCATTGTTGTTGTTGTTGTTTTTGGTTCAAGTACTGGCGTCAATGCTGCAATGCAACACATACAAGTATATATGCGAAAAGTCTCAGCTATGTATAGACAGACAAGAAATTTATTCATAACAAAGAGACAAGATATATTATACAATAATACATATAATATATTTTTACAGAAAAAAAAAGAACATATTGCTCAGTAACATGATTTGTCTCTTTATTATGGGGAGACCTCTCTGAGACAACTTGGTATCAAAGGGAAAGGTGGCGGGTGTGCTCATCACATGGATAGTTACTGTTATCTTTAACCAATATCGATACTTCAGTATGCCCTGAAGGATTTTATGGCCTAGGCTGCTATAAAAACTGCAACTGTGATGCCAAATGCTTAAAGTCATCAGGACAGTGCCTTGGAGAGTGTAATGCGGGATGGACAAGGCCTAAGGAAGGGGAACCATGCTCGCAAGGTGAGTTTGCTCAACAACTCTAAATGATTGAAATCAGGATATTTCAAATAGCAAACAGATTTAATATCCTGATTTCAATCATTTAAACAGATTAATATTCCAATGGTAGAGGAAAAAAACAACAATACATTACATATCTATACCTCTCGATAGCGGCTCTTTTGTCTCAGAGAGGTCTCCCATAATGAAGAGACAAAACATGCTACTGCTATGTTCTTTTTATTTCTGTAAAAATGTATTATTGTATATATCTTGTCTCTTTGTTATGAATAAATTTCTTGTCTGTCTATACATAGCTGAGACTTTTCGCATATATACTTGTATGTGTTGCATTGCAGCATTGACGCCAGTACTTGAACCAAAAACAACAACAACAACAATGACAACAACAGGACAGCCAACAGGACTGCCAAATGAAGGTAACTCCGCAAACTAACCTTAAGTATTGCACCATATAACCATCCTATACCAGAAGAATTTAGTTATTTATTAGTTTGTTTTTTTTTAGATACATAAATAATAAATACTGTATAGATATTTTAAAAAATAATGAATTAAATTGTCAGGTTATGAATAGGAATATTGTTACTTCATGGAAAAAAGGTATATGTGATGAAGACTTAAGAATTGGCACTCAAATTCGAGAACTTGTCATGATGAGGGATTCGTTTGATCCTTGGTTATTAGATTATCACGAGTGCCAAAGTATTATTGACGACTTGTGTCAATATTGAAGAATAGTTCAATTTATTTTAATATTATTTTAATTGTTTTATTAAATTTTAAACTTTATTTCTTGTAAATACTTCTGTTTGTTATACCATTTGTGCTTTTACTTTTTTTTCCTTTCTGTTTTTACATTGTACCATGAATTGTACGTTTAGTACGAAAATAAAGATTTATTATTATTCGGACAAAACGTCAGGCTCCAACGATAAGGAAAAGAAGGGGAGTTCCAAAGGTGTATCTATAGGAGCTGGAGTTGGGGCTGTTGTCCTTCTGGTCTTGATTGTTCTCATGGTATTCTTCGTGCGAAGAAGAAGGTCAGTGGCGATTTAATGTTTCTTGTAATACAAACACGTTAAATTTTTCACATATTCCCATTTGGTGAAAGTAATGAATTCTGCAATTTGATTTTGACCTTTCAGACAAAAGCTAATACAAGCCAGGGGCTTGAAACATGAAGACACTGCTCCTACCAGTAAGTATAACAAAGGGCCCGGTGTCCGATTAATAGTCACTGGAAAATAATGTGAACAGAGTGAGTGAGTTCGTGTTTTACGCCCCATCAGCACCGGTGTGGGCTATTTAGATGAAAAGTAATGTGAACAGAAACTTAAAACTTACAAGCTTGTCAACATGATTTAGAAAGCCGAATCTTGTGACGCTTATTTCAAGTCTAACTTTGAAGTAAATGGTTTTTCGGTGTAGTCCGGTGAACAGAAGCACAATGTCATGTATCATTGACCGTGTCAATATACACCGGTCACTAACAGTTTACCTTTAATTCCCCCAAGAAATCAGATCCAATTACAAAAAAATGTATACCAATACATTTTATAAAGCTACCTCATGCTCAGATGCAAAAAAAAGAGTAATTCATAGCAGTTGGAAAAGTTATACATGTGACTTTTTTTTGGAAGCAAGGCCACCAGTCTTAGCCATTGGTGATTACGAATATGTGGTCAACACACTGCATCCAGTTGGACAGCTGATGCAGGTCATGAAACAGAAGAATAAGGAGGAAGACCCTTTTTATGATGAATTCCAGGTTAGTTTTATATAGCAATGCAGCTTGACAGCCTTATGTATCTGTCCATGTATCTACAATTCATAAACTCATTCCAAAGTGCCTTGCCATAAGTATTGTTTGGTTAATTTTACAGTCTGTCACTTTGATATAGAAACAATGAGGACCCATTCACTGTGAAAAATGCACTTTGTGACTCATGATAGCCGTTGAAGTGTCATCTTCTCTACTTTCAACACAGGAACATAGAGGCTGTTTGATTAGTCATGATCGAGAGAAGGCCATTTGACTTGTCATAACTGATTTTAGAGTGAAAATCAGATGCATTATCCTTTCGTTTGGCTGTCACCAACAAGCGGGATAAGTCTCCTTAAATCAAATTAACACAGTACTTGGTATGATCATGACAAGTCATCATTATGATGACACACAAAGTGCCATTTTCATAATGCAACAGTCCACTCTCTTTCTATTTAGATCTACATGTAAGTGACTGATTGTAATCATATAGCCAACAACCACTTACACTGGTGCTCATGAGACTACTACGTAGTTTGTCAGACCCACCAAAGTTGGCAAAAAACCCCCGAATTGACCACCCAAGTGTAATGTTTTACTAATGAGGAGCAGGATTGTGGATTCAAAGGAATTTTTGCAACTTGCCCACATTCATAACCCCACAGGAAGGGTGGAAACTGCAAAATTTCGGGCAAAAATTTGGGTAGATGACCAACTAAACATCCTGAAAATCAAAGGTTTCCAAGTGACACTTTTAAATTGTATGACGATCATTAAACATTATGTTTTACTCTTTCAAAATAGCCCAAATGGCACAGTTCCAGCTGAACGCAATTACATCACAACAGATCTAGAAATAAACACCAAAAAAAAAACAAACAGAAGAGAATGGCAAGTTATTGGATGACACATGATCTGGTATGCATGATGCGATATTATTCAAGAAATATTTTTTCTTCAGAATCTTCCGAAACACAGCTTAAAGGACTGCGACATTGTAAAAGCTGATAAATCAATACATCCAATTGGAAATTACCATATAAGTGAGTATATTAATTGGCCTGAAACATGTACTGTCATGATCATAACTGGAAAACTCTAAAAATGGAATGCAATTTAATAGTAGTCTAGCATCTTGAAGCAGTTGGATAAAATAAACTGCAAAATTGGGATCTCTGTCCCTGTTGCCATAAAACGTCACTGAAAATATTTTTGACTAAGCACTTACGACAAAATGAAAGACCAGGAACTTGACTAATTAACTTAGTGATGCGACTATAAGCTTGTTGAAGTACTTGGTCAAACCTTAGTAAATTGACTAACATAATCAGTAAATTGACTAACATAATCAGTAAAATGACTAACTACATTAGTCATAGGTTGGTGAATGTCCAATCAAAATTAGTTAGAACCTGAATAATTAACTTAGTCATACATCTGAACAGCTTGATGCCTAGCTGTTGAAGGATCTCGATAATGGGAACTCCTGTCGCGGTGCCATGGCTTCGGTCCACAGAGAAGCAAGTGATAAATCCAAGACACACAACCTATTCTATTTTCAATTGCTTCATTTTGGGCAGGCTGATCTATTACTGCTCATTTTCTCAACCTCTGCCAGAAAGAGCAGGCCAAAGATATTTATTGAGAAACCTGTCATTTTAATATGTTTTCAAATATATCCATGGGCCATGTCCCAAGCTTCCTGAGCTGAAGGACTTCAGGTACCTCTCTGAGGAGGCGGACATAGCCGGACATAGCCGGACATAGGCGGACATAGTCGGACTTAGCCCAACATAGGCCTACTACTTTGTGGGAGTCGCTGGAACATAGAGCCTCCTCCAAAAGCAATGTGCAACATATTGCTCCCCCTGTTATTTGATTAACTTCAGCAAAATTAGACTAATCAGCTTAGTCAATTGATTAATTCTTGACAAAATTTTAATAATTCAAACCAATGACAATCTGGTCAAAAAGGTTTCTGTGCTTTAAAAAACAGACATCTAATGCCAGAAGCACCACCAGTTTTCCAGGTCCTTGCAAATGTATGTTAGTCATATTTCACAGTAATTTAAAAAAAAGTTATCAAGAAGTAGACAACCCTTTTTATTGAATTCCAGAAAAAGATATCAGAATCACCCTGCAGAATTCAAACAGAGATAACTATACCAAGGTGTCATATATAAAGGTGAGCAGTGAGAAGTTAAACACAGATGATTGAATAAAACGAATGATAAAGAAAAGTTAAATTTTGAAAGCAAACTTAAAAGAGTTCTTAATTCAAACCATTTGATATTCTGCTGTTTGTTTACAGAATTACAAAGGACAGACTGCTTATATACCAGCACAGGGTAAGTCTAAACTTTTATCATCATCATAACATCTTTAATCTTAACTCGGCTAGAACATGCAGGGGCGGACTGGCGGCATTTCGGGCCCGTGGCAAAATAACTTCATGGGCCCCCACATTCCCATTTTCGGCATCACTCTATTTATAATATGGTGAAAGGGCGCTTTCCGATACAGGGCCCTCTCAGGCTCTCACATTCGGGGCCCTATCCTTAAACTTTTATTATATCATGCAGTCACAAACTCGGTCAAAAAGATAGACATATTGGCTTTTTTCTCAATTTTTTATTTTTTGCTCTTGAATGGGCCCCCCTGAGTGGTTGGGCCCTTGGCAGCTGCCACTCTGCCACATAGGCCAGTCCGCCCCTGAGAACATGGCACGCCACGCAGTGTATGTCCTAAAATGAATACATGTACTATTGACCTCGAAGTGATTTCAATTTTTTCACAGGACCCAATTCTTCTACTGTGGATGACTTCCTGCAGATGGTCTGGCGAGAAAACGTCTCAAAAATCATAATGCTCACAAATTCAGTTGAAGGAAAGGTGGGTTCCGTATATATATATTAACTGTAATTAGTTATTTCTGTTACTATTGCCAAAAGTCATAAACAAATCTATTTTACCCTTTTGAGACAAATTTTTTTGGGCCTTTACTAAAAACATTTGTTGTATTCAGGAAAAAGCTGAGCAGTACTGCCCAAAGAAGATGGGTCACCGGAAGTTGCCAGAGAAATTGTCCTAAAGAGAACGGATGAACTGATGTTTCCTGATTACGTTGTTAGAACATTCACCATTACCAAGGTAACTAGGATGTTAAAATACACTGCAAACCTACTGAATATATATGTTGCTTTTTTCGGAATTCTGTAAGTAACATAATTTCAAATGTTTATGCAGGGTAGGGAGTCAAGACAAGTGAAACACTACATGTTTTGTGGCTGGTCGGATCAGCAGAGCATCACAAGCACTTCGTCAGCTCTCAGTATGCTTGAAATGGTAAAAAATGACCAAGAAGAAGGAAGCCTCTATTATAATGAAGGTCAATCCATTTCACCCTGGTTGGTTCACTGCAGGCAAGGACATTTTATTATCAATGCAAAATGACCCTCTGTCTCATCAATTGTCAATTGCCTCATTACCGTGTCCTCCTCCTGTCCTAGTTAGCCTACCAAGTGCATAAATACAGGATGTTAAGCCCCAATCATCGATCAATATTGGTCCTGCGAAAATATGGGTTGCCGTAACAACAATGCAATTACAAGATTGCACCCACACATACATGGGATATGCACATATAATATGTTTTGGGTAGTAAAACCTCCTGATTAAATGACCAACCCTTATACCCCTACATTATGTACTTAGTTGTAGGCCTTCTCTTCAAAATCAGGAAGAGAAAATTGGTAATGATGCAGGTCTTTAATGAAGATCTTTCTCGAAGAAAATAAAACTGGTTATTTGTTAGATAATTTTCATTGACCATTCAAACTATCTAATATGTTTTAGTTATTCTAGTCCTACAAGAAAAGGTGTTTAAACTTTAGCCAATTATGTGTGATCAAGAAAAATATGATGTTTTCATTGTAAATCGTCAGCCTAAAGCAAAATTGGTCTAAGTCATTTTTGACAATTGTTGGCAAACAGCCAAAAACTGACTTAGGCTAATTTGGTTTTGACAACCAAAATGACTTAAGCCAAAAATGTTTTGTGCCCGAGCTGTGTTATTAAGCATATTTCAATAAAATTAATGAATGAAACGTGAGGAAATATCTTGAATAAAATTAATGCTCACAATTATGAACGAAAAATACTGGTGATATCCACTAAAATCAGTGATAACAAAATTGGCCCAAGTCCAAATGGCCGAAGTCCAAAGGAATCAGCCGTTTGCATGTAAATTAAATAGGGGTTTTGAGGAGCTAGTTATTAATTAAGGAGTCCAATTTTTTTTAACAAATGTATTATCATAAGGGCCTCCCTGTGGTGCCAAATAAGAAAATTAGGAAAAAAGTCTGACTTAGGCCAATTTTGCTTTAGGCTGACGAAATATAAAGGAACAGATACCATCTGTGCATTTAACCTGAAATACTAGTTAAAAAGAAAGAGTAGCTGGCCTGTCCTTTTTAACTGAGACAAAAAATCTATTGTTAGTGCTGGAGTAAATGGAACTGGCACCTTCATAGCCTTGGATTACCTGCTGGATCAGGCAAAGGCGGAGGGACAGGTGGATGTCTACGAGTGTGTTTACAAACTGAGGGAGCAGAGATACAATATGGTGCGATCTTTGGTAAGTGCTACTGATTAACACAAACAAAACTTCATTTAGTGATTAGGTTGACTCGCACGGTTAAAATAATTTCCACATTGCATTGCAGGACCAGTACCATTTCATATACAAAACACTGCTAAAAGATCTTGTGATAGGACCAACATCAATAGCAAGCTCCGATTTTGAAGAATACAAACTATATGTTCAGTATGAGGTGAGTGAAAATCTAATCCACATATCTGCATTTCACCAGTTTTTAAACCAGGAACTGGGCAGCAGACAATCCCAGGATTATATTTAGACCTTGGGTGAATGCCTGTCACAGCCAAGCCAAGACCATTTCACTTCTTGCATAGTTGAAGCCTTGTGATACGTCGGGGAACGAGGGGCAAAACGGAGCGGTGGGGCAAAATGATTTTTAAGTTTTCTCGGAAAGTTTTGACCTGTCTTCTAATTTTTCGGTTGGAAAATAAAATAGGATACATGACCAACTTTTCCTGAGAGGTTCGTTGATGAGAACGTTACAGGTATGCAGCTATGTTAATTTGAAGTTTTTGATGGATTTTCTTAATAATTTGTCAAATTATTACATAGAATGTAGAATTACTAGCATCACTAAGTCTTCCCAGCTACAATTGCATCCTGTATTGAGATGTTGATTTCATAATTTATTGCTATGTTTACTCTTAGTATTCTGCAATATTCTCACATTGCAATGACATGAATTAATGCATTTTTGTTTGTCAACACGCTTTTTAGTTAGGCTATTATCAAAACAGCTGATTTATTGCAGAACTTTTGCAACTTTATTTCTTCCCATTTTGTCCCCTATGAAATTCCATTTTGCCCCAAGCATGGGGCAAAACGGGATAAAGTTGCATTTTTGAAAAAAGTGAAAAATTAGAATTGGAACAGTTGCAAAAGTGCCTTTCTGTTTTTGAGCAAGTGGTATTGGTACTTCTTCATGGATCAGACCTTATTTGGCATTCACATGATATACCACCTTCGCGCAGCGAGCCTTCGAAGTTAGGCGTCCCGTTTTACCCCTAGTTCCCCTAAATGCTGGCTTGAGAACAACATGCAAGCCATATTTCATATTTGTATTTGAATGATCGATATATGAGATTGATTTCAATAAAATTAATATCCCATTTCAAATATGTGTTCTGTAATTAAATCATAAAATTAACTCATGTTTAATTTGTTCATTTTCCAGGCTCTCGAGGTTCTGAAACCTAATCAGAAAAAAAACGAAATAGCAGACGCCATGAAACCAGAAAATAAGGACAAGAACAGATTCCCGGAATTTGTACCAAGTGAGTGTGTCTCAAGAAATAATCCTACTATTAATTCATGGAACCCTCCGTTTTTCCCACCTAAAGTTGCCCATCCACAAAAACTTGCATGCAACCTTTTCTCACCCACTGCAAGGTTTTAGGCTGGATTTATGCTCAAAATTTATATTTCATATTTTGCCCCCCCCCCCACCCACATCTAACGGGTATAATGCTAGTAAATACATCATATCAGCAATACAACAATGATAAAATCACGTTAATAGGTGGTGCTGCTCAGCTGGCTGCCACGGGTTTTTGGCGTCAAGTTTCAGTTTATATGATTATGAATTGATGAATATAAGAGCATTCTATTCTATTCTACCTATTTACAGGCAACCAGTTTAGACCCACGTTTGAAACAAAATACAAAGGATCAACGGGATACATCAATGCAGTTGCAGTGAAGGTAAATACAGAGAGTAATGAAGAGGGTCGTCTAAAAATGTTACATCAAAGGCCAATAACATTGATCTCAAATGTAACAAGGCAGATATAATAGTAAATGAAGAGCAAAGGTTGCGGAACAGAGAACCCATATTTTGAAGAAATTTGACATTGTAAATCAAGATTCGAGGATAAGCATAATAAACAATTTAAAAAAAGCCCTTTCTAAAAAAAAAAAGAAAATGACATCTTAAATGTTAATCTTGTTCTGGAAACACTTATAATATATATGATAGTTTATTTCAAAGTTTGCCAACACAAATAGAATGTCTGCTTAGTAATTAAATACTCTTTAAATCTTATACTTAATGGTCAGTATTTCTTGATTTCAACACAGGGCTACAAGACGAAGTTTGCCTTCTTAGCCACTCAGCTCCCCTAGAGAACACAAGACAAGACTTCTGGTGCATGGTGTTCGACTACAGGTGCCCATTGATTGTGGTGCTCCAGTGTCCAGAAAAGGTGAGCCTCACACTGTCAGACATTAAGCAAATAAGAAGCTTAAAAAATGTTGCAAGGATAATTTATAAGCTGCCATAGGAAGCAGTTACAATTTTCTAGAGTTTGCCTGTCTACAAGTGGACTGCTCTTGCATTGCCACAGATCAGAACATATGCCGTCTTGTGTTGCCACCTAGTGACTAGTGTGCTATTCAGCGAGCTCCTGCGAGCGTCCACATACTTTCGACCAGTGGAACACACACAATTTTGTCTGGAAGACACCGGGGCTGTTTCTGAGTGTGCTGATGGCCTTGTCTACTTCCTTAGAGAATGTGATTGCCGAGTCTGACTCTGGTATACATCAATGTTGGATAGAAATTTTGTGAATGTGCAATGAAATTGGAACTATTTCTTGGGACAGCAATGCTGTAGCATAGGAAATCAACTTTTGTGCCAGGTGGCAGCAGCATGCAGTTCTCAGTTTCACCAGACTGAGAGTTTGCAGTGTCTCTGCAGTCGGGTAGTACAATATGAGCTAATACGTATCTTTTATAATATAACCAGTGATATTACAGACTATGATATTGATCTTTGAACTGTCTCCTTTCCAGGACATTTACTGGCCTCAGAATATAGGGGAGTCCATCAGCTTTGGAGAATTCACGGTCAAGTGTTTGACCAAACAACTGATAGACCAGCACAACATCAAAGAACTGACCCTGACCGTCAGACACAAATCAAGGGTGAGAATTTAGATAACTATTATTATGACAAAGGTATAAAGACATTCTTTTCAGTCTAACCAGACTGCATGTGCTCTCTTGTACACAGTAAAAAAAACTGGCTCTCAATTTGACATTTAGTATATTGCTGTGACCTAGATCTAGTTAATTATTGAGTTAAGTTGTAGATGACAATTTGCTAGCCAAATACTATGCGTCCCCAAATCAGCTTTCGATCCAAATCTAATCGCCTCACTTGTATGACAAGCGGGAGTATCCTTTGAAGTTTACTATTGAATTTGGAACAGTGTGCGAAGTAGTTTCCCCAAAATGTTAGCAGTCTCTTGCTAGCTCTCTCTGGCTTTTGCTTGGGTGAACATGTTTAAGGACATTTTCTGAAGCTGATTGGTGAAACTTCATGGTCTTTTACGAATATTTGTATTTATTTTCTTTGTCAGACCCCGATCACCACGGTCTTACTGCAAGTGGACTGGCCTCCTGAAGTTTCTCTCCTGGAGCAAAAAACTTTCTTCGCTATCAACGACCTGATCACAACTCACAAGCATGGCAAATCCGCCCTACCTGTTGTCGTTCAATGCATGTAAGTTGTAAGATCAAAATGTGTGAAAACGATGACTTCACCTTGTTGTTGGTATACTTTATAATACTTTTATAGCTCCGGTTGCTGAGATAATGTGAAACATCTTCAAAATCATCAAATTTACCTCTGACATGGACAATTGAAGTTTAAAACCTAATCAAATTTTTTTAAAGTACCCGTTCTCCTCAAAAAATTTCCTTTATCAATGATGAAAATCATCAGCGTAGAAATAAAGGAATCAAAAATGTATAACTGAAAAAAAAAAGAAGCCCTCCCTGCAGGATCTCTGATACTACCTAAACAATGTCAATCAAAATTTTATAATCCTTCCTTTAAAATACATTTTTCCCAAAGGTATGGCTACGCCAGGTCAGGGTTGGTGTGTGCCCTCAACTGTCTCATCGACATGATCAACGCTGAGCAACAGGCAGACGTCTTCCAGTGTGTCCAACACATCAGATCCACCAGGCCCCACTTCATTCACAGTTTCGTGAGTTCCATTCTTGATATTTTGTATTGTAAATTGTGAACTAAATTTGATTGTCTCAATGAATGACACAGTTGATATCAAGCGATCTTCAAATAAAATACGTACACATTCTATTTTCAGGAACAGTTCAAGTTTCTCTATAGCGCTTCAGCGTACTATTTGTCAACATTGGATTACTACACGAAACTTCAAACTACCGCAAACTACAAAAGATAAATTGTTTTTGTATTGGTTTTTGGAACAGGAACAATTATTTCCAATGGTGGGTGTACAAGGCTCACTTCCCAAACTTAAGATATTTTTTATGCCGGAGGTAGCCAAACCTGTTTCATAGGGTAGGATGGGGCAATTCCAGCCGTTTGGGGATATGATGTTTTCTCATGGCCCTTGACTGACAATGAATATTTTCCCAACAATTCATTGATATTGGAGCTCACAGAATAACAGAGATTAGGCTGCAAAATACTTCCCTTTGGACTGCAACTGGGAAAGAAGGCAGCCATTTCATCACAGAGCAATTTCAATATAACAATAACACTACTTTTGAGGGCGCTATGCTGTTTGAATGGCCCAAGGTGATGTCCAGCAGCCCAATTATACCGTCCATTCATCATGTGGATTCCGTCCTTCAAATATATACAAGAGCAATGGCAGCATGAGTAGCCACAGCCGTATATATATATCCTATGTATATAGTGTATATAAGTTACTGTTGCACCGAATTTATGACTGTTGAGCATAGACTGTAAAAATAGCATGCAATGCATGCACCGTGTCCTCGAGCAATTTCATAATCCTTATAACTCAATGGGATATGATCATTACATTAACACATCTCTATAAATTGTTAAAAGTTGCATTCTCTCTATAGATCTATCAATCTACCTATCAATCTATCTATCTGTCTATCTATGTGTCTATGTGTCTATCTGTCTATTTTTAGTAATTGGCTGAAGCATAAATCTCAGGTTGTGGTGCACCCCACTTTGTCTCAGGGCGGAAGGGCCAAAGGGAAGAAGAAGAAGATGCTTCTCAGAAATCGTCTGCTGAGTAAGGAGGAATTTGGGGGATTAAAGTTAACTATTTAGAGCAGTGAGACATAAGATTAAAGCCAGGGCATCTAGTGCAACAGTGTAAACACTGGGCATCATAATGGCATCATAACTTTGGGTTGTTCTTGCATCTGTGAAATGCTTTTCGATCCACACCAACTTTGATATGACAATCCCATTGATGACGACAAAGGGCCCGAGGCCCTGCTCTCGGACACAAAAAGTGTAATTGGGACACTTCATTTCATCACTTGCGTATTGCTATACTAAAGCTTACACTGATCTGAACATAGAGGTCGTTGGAACCTGCGTTCAGCACATTCCTTAACATTCCTTAACAAGTGATTCAAAGCAGCACGAGCAGCACGAGCAGCGCAAGGGCTGCTGTGCAATCACGAGGGCTGCTGTGCAATCACGAGGGCTGCTGGACATCACCAAGGGCCATTCAAACAGCATTGCGCCCGAATAAAAAGTAGTGTTATTACTATTATTATCCACTTAGTAGGTTTTTCTGTTCTGATTTACCGCCAAGACCTGTAAATTCAAGATTGGCGTTAAGTGAAATGAACAAGGGCCGTTATTGACAATGACGGCCCTTTGCCTTATAAACAAGGGCTGTTATTGACTATAACGGCCCCCGACTTTGTAAACAAGAGCTGTTATTGACTATAACAGCCCTGGCCTTGTAAACGAGGGCTGTTATTGACAATATCGGCGCTCGGCCTTGTAATCAGCGGCCCTCAAAATTTTGCTAATGCTCTAGTGAACGGCCCTGCAAGTGGATAATAATGTGCAATTAAAACCTTCAAAATGGAGGTGTTTCACAATTGAATTTTATATAAACACATATTTAGAAAATGACATACTCATATCTTTCCTGTTAGTCGGGACAATCCCAGCCATCGTTGATGGGGCAAATACGGCCCCTCGTAAGCTTTTCTTTTATAGCATTGAAACATCAGTTGGTGGTGATTATGATTCATATGAGTTGAATTTGGCCAGGTTTCATGTTATATTGTCATTATTGGGTATGTCAAAGATATAAGTTTTTTATCTCTCGATTAAGTGATCAAATAACCCTTACAAAATTATTGAATATATCCTGCAGAATCAGCATTTGACAGACGAATAAAATTAGCTTCTGAAGCACAAATGTTCTTGTTATCTCTCATTGAGTTTTTAAGGAGCCTGATTTACCCCAAACTTGTGGTTCAAATCCGGCCCCTGACTAGAACACTGATTTAGTACCATTGGCTCAAAGGTGTCAAATTAAAACATGTAAGGTTCCTGATAGGTCTAGAAGCATATATTATATATTCCATTATCCCATACAGTAAAGACGATTGCATAGGCGTATCAGAGGGGAGGGCAGGGGGGGTGGTCGCCCCCCAAAAAGTTTTGGAAACAGTAAGATTCGGGCAAAAAAGGCTGAAAAATTCGGGCAGATGATTAAATAAACACTATTTAAAATTTATGATTTCTAGCTAATTTAATTTGAAACACTACTAAAACTAGATCTTGAAATTCGGGCAAATGTCGCTTGCCCCCCAAAAATCGCACGCGCCGTACGCCTATGGACGATTGTGGAGGAATTTGGATGTTGAGTCCCAGAAAACCTGACAAATTTGGATCGTGTTGGAGTGCTGCCTGGATAGCAAGTGGTGCTCTGGGCAGCTGGAATATTTCGCACCAATGATGTCTAGAATTTCCTCTGAATGTTTGGATCGAAAATTGCGCCTAAAGTAGATTGAAAAGTTTCAAGTTAGCTATTGATCTCGTTTTGAGGTTCTGTGGTCCAGCGCATCCGAACTGGAAATTTAGTGCTCCACTTGCCCCATGATAGGAACGTTGGTGGAAACGCTTAATTGGTTCCATGAAGAGCTCTTTGAAAAGATCTTTAGGAAAGAGATCGCTGTCATACAATTAGTTGGAGACTCGCCTTCACGAGGTAGAAGTTTGTCACAACTCGCATACTCTTACTTGCTCTGCTGACGATGTTGATTCTGTTGCTGCATTGGCACTGGCACATTTTATTCTTGGTGGATCTTCTTATATGATTCTCCTACAGAGTCACCCCCTGGTGCTAATATAATGCTCAGGAATTGCAATCTCGGTATCAGTACTGACAAGGCCAGTAGAATTATAATCAGAAAAAAATATTTGTGTGAATACTAATTTAATAATTTTTTCAATGGAAATCCAGCCATATTGTTGCATAGAACCATCATTAACATGGATCACAATTGCCTGCATTTGCTTTACTGTGTGGCCATAATAATACGTGAAACTGCCCGTGAGACACAAAAAAGTGCTGCTTCAAAACTAAGCATTGTAGCAAGGTAAAATTTGGTACACATATACTTCAGTGTAGTAAAAGACTGCCACCATGAAAAGGTTCTGTGCGCCTGTCATACTTTTGTCATAGTAATTGCTTAAAGACGAAAAATCGGCCGAGTGCAAATACTGTAAAACTGCCCATATATTACTACAGTAAGTGATGAGTTTATGAAGTTATTGAATCATGATGCACCCCTTGCTACAGTTCCAGTATGCTCCCAAATCGGATAAGGTGCATTCGAACTGAAATAACACAGAAATTTACCACTTCCTGGTAATATGAATCCACTGTGGCAATTAGATTAGATTAGATTCATTTATTGGTCACATGGTGAAATTTGTTATCAACAGTGGTTTTGAAAATGTATGATTTTTGTTTGTTTGTTCTAGCTCGTTTGCTTATTGTTGAAAAGTCATGTGCACTGTTTGTAATATCTTTAAAGTTTTTCTAATGAATTCATAATTAAAAAATTAACAATTATAATTTTTTCATGGATTTTGATACTCATACATGTTATATAGGGGTGATCAGCTGTGTTTCTCAGCTTTAATATGGTATGCTACATATGTATATTGCTACAGTAGGTGAGAATAAATTCAATAGTTATATGCCGTACCCAATAACCTGTTCGAATATTTCCAAACATCAAAAACATCAAAGTGCATGGTAGGGTACTTTAAAACTGAAATAATGGAGAATTTCACCACTTTCAAGTTATATATCACCGTATTAGCAATCGATAGAGCTTTTTGACAATTTTTTGGTCTTTCTTGCTCTTTTTATTATTCTTGAAAAGTTTAAATTTTTTGGGGAGTGGCTCCTGGACTATTTGTGACAACTTCCTCTTTTGACAACTATTTTTCAGACAAAATAATGAGTTCATATCTTGCCCTATTTGAGTAGAATGTTCCTAAATTTTAAAACATTCCAACAAGTCTATGGAAGTTATATTATTTACATGAACTGCAGAAGAGCACATGTCTGGATAAATTCTGTGATGAAACATAATATATACATCTGTTTGTCTGTAGTTCCATGGCTTTCTGCATGAGCAGACTCAATTATTCAGAAGTCAACAGAGTGTTTTTTAAATCTAACAGCAAATAGGTGAGAGAGGTGAGGCGATCCCTTTTCCTCAGTGGAGCATGAAAATCAGGCAAGCAAAAATAAAGACCGAAGGCTAGTCACTTGCATTAGTATCATGGGCATTCGTGAGTACCTTATATTTTAAGGACATACATACACACTGCACAGTATTTAATTCTTGAAGGTTCTGGATAATTAATTGAAGCTGTTATGTTATTACAAGGATACAGCAATACCAATACATATGGACCACAAGAATCACTCTTGTCTAACAAAAATTTGGATATCTCAAACTTGAAAATGTGATCTATTATTCGATTCATGGAGGTTTGAGGAAATGTCTTAATTCATATATACACACTGATGCGAGTTGCAGGCAGTAACACAGGAAGATACAGCATATTAGATTATTACATTTTTCTCTTCCAATGTTATGTTGAAATCTCCATTTTGGGCAGCTTTGAAAGTTTGACGTAATATTTAATAAGAAGTCAACCGTGACAACACAAATAGGAAGTTAACTCAGGGCCAAAACACACACATGCCAGCCTTGCCAGGCTCAGTCTGCCATATACCACTGGGGACTTCAAACTAGTCTTCCAAATGCCACTTTCAAGGGATTATAAAATACCATGGTAAAATGCTGGACATCTCGCTTCAACGGATTTTACGGTTGTTCGGCTCCCTGGCTTTTTTACTCCAAGGTAAGAATTTTATGCTGACATAGACTTCTTCTGTTTCACAAATACCATCTTGCATCTATTTGGGTTATCATCTTTTATTTTAACATAAAATAGATTTGCTATTCCTGGTTATAAGAAATATATTGGTCCTGATGAACACCGTCCGGCTCAATGACATACAGATGAAAAGCTACAGATAGGAAAAATATGTCACCTGCACACCAGCAACATGAAGGAAATATAACACAGAAACATTTTTTTTAAATAACATTTTACTGAAAAACATAATGTTCAACTCTTTTAAATATATTTATTAATAAAATAAGTATTTATAAATAAAAAAAAGTATCAATGGGTTTCTTAAAGGTAATTTAGTACAACATCAGATATAGAACTGTAGACCATAATATGAAATTTGGAATATATGCTGAAAATACATGTCCAATACTCCAATACAAAGTTTTCCCTGAACTCATTCAGCAAACACTGCATAGAAAGTGGGCGAAAAAGCAGTTGAAAATTTGAGCCTTAGGCAAATAGCACATGTCTACACCTGCAGTGATAGTACTGTGATACCTTCAGGCACTTGTCATTGAGCATGTAGGAAAGAAGAACTATGCTGATCATTTACAGTCTTTATACCCCAGGCTACATGAGCATGGCTTCTATAACGCACTGAACAGTCTGAACTGCAGCATGAAGTAAATATAACATCAAAACAAGTACCATATAAGTGGACCATTCTATAAATATTATAGTATTGTGGGTATAGGGCCTGAACAAATAAAGAAAACCAGGACATGTCACAAATTCTTGACAAATTCTTAGCAAATTCTTGACAACCTGCACAAAGAATGAATGCATTGTGCTAACTGAATTTTCAGTAAATGTTCTAAACTTCTCCAATAGGGCTGAGCTGAACAATGATTTAGAACTATTCACAAGAGCAATAGGTCTACACATAACTTACATGTAATAGTGATGTAAGAAAATTCCTCCGGTTTCTTTTTGACACCAAACAATTTACAGTAGATGAAAAACGAGAGCTAACAGAAAAGCTGTTGATGGCCATCAATGACCTGACCTCACGGAAAGCCCTATCAAATTAACACATTGAAATGCTGTCAACTTGTAATTAGCAAATTGTGATCTCATTGATAACTCAGCTGGTCACCATTTTGATAGCATTGCAAGTATCGGCTATGACCTCATATACTGCTTATGACTCAAAGAGAATACAGTACATGGCATGGATAGGGCTATGACCTCACAATGAACATTTCAGTCTGTAAGCACTCGTTTTTATCCTACTGTAATGGACTGCTCTGTTTCCAGTTGATAGGTATACATGGTACTAGGCAGGTAGGTACACTGTAAATTTTGAATTTTGAGTTAGCTTAATTGATTGAGCGAGATGCCAATTCCTTTGAGCCAAGATAGCTTGTTGTTTGCAAGTTATAACAACATAAAGATTATCATAACTCAAAACAGCAAGCTATCATGGCTCAAACAAATTGTGCAACCGTCTCACTCAATCTTTTGAACTAACTCAGAATTTCTGAATTTACAGTGTACAGTATGTAGTGAAGTAAAGTTCTTACCACTCACAAGGAGAGATAAATCACAAATTTGTGAGCTTAGAAAGAATCGGACATTTACACTGTACCCCCAACAAATTGCATAAACCAACTAGGTAAACACCAAATATATACTGTCACCAGAAAGCTCTATTAGAAATAAGATTATAGAAATATAGAAGCCCCCAGTAAATTATAGTCGTTTAGTCCCAAGACATTTGTATTGTGTGAACAGTTTCAAGACATTTTTGGCCATAATTTAGTGCTTCATTCCTTCGCTTCCCAAAATATTTCTTTGGAAATGTCAGTGCCAAACTTTTTTTGTTGCAAATTACGACTGTTTTCAAAAAAGTGTACTGAGGCTTGACATGCATACATTATAATTAATGATGATACGAATATATTAGAAAGCAAAACACCGTAAAAAATACATCACTTCCTGGTTCCTACACTCTAACAAATTTCAGACACAAAATTGGTTTTTTAGATTCAAAATGGTTTTTTGAAAAACCAAATTTCAAAACAAAAAACCAACATTGTTTTTTTTTTAAATCTATGTTGGTTTGCATTGAAATTTGGTTTTTCAAAAAACCAATTTTGTCCCGACATTTTCTAGAGTGTATTGAAAAGAGTCTTTTCAAAAGACAGAAAAGAAACTGATAATAGAACTGTATGGAGAATTTATGACTTGCAAAGTAACTTCCAGTCATCACAATAAAAAAGAGTTTGTTTAAAACGGACTAAACAATCAAAACACGAGCATCAAACTTTTTGTCTGAAATTTGACCAAAAGCTATGTTCATTCTCGACATGTCTATGATCAGACAACACAAAAATTTGTTCAGGATAGACAGCTTCGTTGTCCGTTTCACATGAAAATTTTTCCTGATTAAGACACAATTTTGGACAGACACCAGCTAACATTCATACTGTTTGTCTCAAACAACCTTTTTTTCAGTGCATGGTGTTGTGTTTCACACAACGTGAACAATCCTTTTGGTTTATTTCACCAGTTACAGCATTGGAAATTCGAATTATTAATTTACCAATATTCCATCCTTGTGAAGCCATACCATGCTGTGTAAATAATTGATAACTGAATATATTTATTATATCCTATAGCTATGTTATTCACATGCCAGTGAATGGCTAATCAATCATAACTTAACGTATGGTACACAATCATTTTGTTTCTTAAAGATTTATTTGAATGAGAAGCAATCAAGATACAAAGCCTACACACTGTATAGAGGAATTATCAGAGTGTGTGTGTGTGTATTTGTGTTTTACGCCTCTGCAGCACCTTATTGGGCTATATCGAGGCTTCCTAGGTTGTTATTTGTCTTTGTTTATTTTCCTCATATTTTGTAGTATGTCTGTGTTTGGTACAAAAATGAGATTATGTTTTCTGGTTTATCTACTAGAAGTCGTAGTGGGTTTGTGGGAGAAGTGCATTTCTTTGTGTTTGAAAATCTCTACAATCCTTTAGGATATGTTTAATAGTGAGGGGACATTGGCATTTCTCACAAATCGGGCTGGGTCACCCAGTAGAAGATGCGAATGTGTGAGTCTTGAATGTCCAATAAGACACCTGTGAATCACAACCTGGTCTCTCCGTGTTCTGGAGGTAATTTGTTGTACATCCCTGACTCTGGGAAAGATAACTCTGAGTTTATTATTCTCACATGCGTTCCACATAACTTGCCATCCAGATTTTATATAATCGTTGATAGTTGGACGGAGGTCCGTGTACGGTATAGTATCAACGGTAAGATCTTTGGAAAGAGCATTTTTCGCCATAAGATCTGCTTTTTCGTTTCCAGCAATTCCCACATGTCCAGGAATCCAGCAGAAAACAATTTTTTTGCTGTCTAATCCAGACAGGAGCATGAGTATGTCTTGTAAAATGGGATGATCTAACCTCTTGCTGGCAAGAGCTTGGATTGCCGATTTGGAGTCAGAACAAATTACAAATTTTTCTTTTCCAGACATTCCAGCAAGCCATACGGCTTTGTAGATTGCTAAAAGCTCAGCAGTGTATACTGAGCTTTCATTTGTAATGCGCTCACTGTGTAGGTTTGTTTTACAGGAAGTAACAGTGTAAGCCGTTCGGTTTCCATCCTTTGAGCCATCTGTATATAAGAATTTGTGATCATGATATCTTAATTTGATATCATAGAACCTTCTTTGATACTCTATCGGTTCTGTTTCTGCTTTTTTCAGGTCTGTTAATTCAGTGTTAACAACTGGGGTTTCTATATTCCAGTCTGGAATTTGTGGAACTTTGTTCTCAGCAATAAAAAATGTGTCTATGCCGGCAGCTTCCAGATGTGGTTTCACCCTCAATCCCAGTGGCCGAATGGCATTTGGTCTTCTGTCATATCTATCTGTATGATTGGGATGAAAGACAATTGTGTATGCTTGATTAATAGGATTTGCAGCCAGTTTGACAGTATACTGTAACAATAGCTTCAGTCGTCGGAGTGATAAAGGAGGCTCCTTTGCTAGAACATACAGGCTATCTACTTGAGATGTCCTGTATGCTCCAAGGCTCAAACAGTTTCCTTGATTGTGTACAGTATTCAGGCATCGAAGATAGGATGGTCTTGCTGAGCCATATACAATGCAGCCATAGTCGAGACGTGCTCGAGTCACTGCACGATAAAGCCTGAGAAGAACAGTGGCGTCACCACCCCAGTTAATTTTTCCCACAACTTTCAAAATGTTCAACGACTGCAGGCATTTTGCCTTAAGTGCAGTTATGTGAGGAATGAAGGAGAGTTTTGAATCAAATGTGACTCCAAGAAATTTATTAGAATTTACTACCTTGATTGGACAGTTATCAATTTTTAGTGTTGGCTCAGGATGGGGAGTTCTAAGATGGCAAAAGTGCATACATACTGTTTTGGACCTTGAAAATTTGAAACCATTTTCTTGAGACCACTTATGTAATTTATTTAAATTTTGTTGCAATTGTCTTTCTATAGTTGACATTTGCTTGGATTTAAATGCAATGAGAAAGTCATCAACATATAGTGTGAGCATGACATTTTCACAAATAGCTTTAACTATGCTGTTGATTTTTATGTTAAAGCAAGTGGGAGATAAAATGCTTCCCTGGGGAACACCCATCTCCTGGGGATATTCACTTGAAAGTGTTGACCCAACTCTCACTTTAAACCATCGATCTTCTAAGAAGGAGCCAATAAAATGAGGAGTGAGTGAGTGAGTGAGTTTGTGTTTTACGCCCCATCAGCACCAGTGTGGGCTATTTAGAGGCAATCAATAAAATGAGGAAGTCTACCTCTCAAACCAAAGTCAAACAAATCTTTCATTATACCATATTTCCAGGTGGTATCATAGGCTTTCTCTAAATCGAAAAATACTGCTACTACATGTTCCCTTGTTATTAAAGCATCCCTTATATACGTTTCTAATCTAACCAGATGGTCTACAGTGCTTCTTTGTTTTCTAAAGCCACATTGGAATTCGGAAATTGAATCATTCGATTCAAGATACCAAACAAGTCTGTTGTTAATAATTCTTTCCATTGTCTTGCACAAACAACTTGTCAAGGCAATAGGCCTGTAATTTGTAGGATCTGTATGATCCTTATTTGGTTTTGGGATAGGGATTATGGTAGCTACCCTCCAAGAAGCAGGGAAGGTTCCATAATCCCAAATTTTATTAAAGACGTTGAGGAGAACTCTAAAGATGGGGGAGGAAGGTGTTTTAAGAGTTGGTAATGGATTTCATCCGGTCCAACTGCTGAATCCACAGCTTTTTCAAATGCTTTTTGCAATTCTCCAACGGTGAGAGGACAGTTATAGTCTTCAAGATCATTTGATTGTATGTTCAACTTAAGGGGTTCTGCCTGAGCTTTATAGCGTTGGAATTCTGGCGTATAATTTTCTGATGAAGAATTAAAAGAAAAGTTTTCGGCAAGCTTATTTGATATTTGGTCTGGCGTTGTTTATTCTTCATCATTTACTACAAGATGGCTGATTTGAGGTGTTGATGTTTTACCCTGGATTTTCTTTATCATTTCCCATACTTTCGACGGAGGTGTCCTTTCATTCAATTTAGAAATATAATTTTGCCAGGTAATTCTCTTTTTCTGTCGTATTAGGCGCCTTGTTTTTGCTCTTTGAATACGAAATGTTTCTAAATTGGCAGTAATTGGATTGTTGTTATACATTCTCAGGGCTTTTTTCCTCTCTTTGATGGCATCTTTCACATCCATGTCATACCATGGCCTTATTTTTTGTGAGGTACCTCCTTTTGTTTTAGGGATGGAAATATTAGCAATATTGATTAAGTCCTCAGTGAATTGCTCCACAGGGGATTCATAATTCATGTATGCTTGCAGATTGAGGATATTTGTTGCCATTTCACTGAATAATTTCCAATCTGCCTTATTTAATTTCCACCTGGGTTGGTTGGCGGTTTGGGAACCGGATACAGATTCTAATATAATTGGGAAATGGTCACTACCATGGGTATCTTTGAGGACAAACCAGTTCCAATCTAAATAAAGTGTTGGGTCAGTGACGCTAAGATCTATAGAACTGTATGTTCCATGACCGGGGTGCAGATATGTATATGTCCCGTCATTAAAAAGACAAAGATCGTTAGCAGAAAGAAATTCTTCAATAATAAGTCCTTTATTATTTGTTTGTGCGCTACCCCACATTGGATGGTGGCCATTAAAGTCTCCAAGAATAATGGATGGTGGTGGTAATTGTTGATAAAGGTGATTTAATTCCTGATTTGTGAGTTGATGACTTGGAGGTATGTATAGGGAACAGATGGTAAATATTTTGTGAGAAGTTATTTTAACAGCGACCGCTTGTAAAGTGGTGTCAATGTTGACACTGGTATGTATAACTCCCTGCCTCACTAAAATGGAGGCGCCACCAGTGGCCCTATCATGGATAATATTTCCATAGTTGTTATATGAATGATAGTTCCGTAGTTTTATATTGTCCGTCGGTTTCAGGAATGTCTCTTGAAGACAGAAGAGAATAGGTTGATGTTCAAGGGCCAGAATAGTAAGTTCATCAAAATTAGCTCTGAAACCGCGACAATTCCATTGGATTATATTATCCATATTTATTTAGGTAGTTTTTAATTGGGATGTTTCATTTTTTACCAGTATGTTTAGTACTGAAATTTGTCCGATTAAGTGCTTTTCCTCCTGGAAGTCCTTTTAAGGACTTGTTTGAAGAGGAAGTAGTGGAAGTAACAGACGTGGACAGTCTGTTGTTCTGCAAACGATTGTTTGCAGAAGATTTGGGAGCGGGGTCTGAGCCCGTTTTTCAGTCACAGGTGGACTGATAGTTTGTGGAGAACTAGTCTCATAGAATCGTTTGATTCTTGGTTGTTGTTGGATAGAGACTGTTGTGTATTCTTTGTAGGTTGTTGAGGTGGTACATAACCCCTCTTATTCATTTGATCGAGTAACCGGTCGAAGTGATCTGATGATGAAGAGTTGTGATCTACGGAAGTGGCGGATGATCTAGAAATTGAGTGTGTGTCTAGTTGTAGCCTGCGGCGAGGGGTGCTTCTTGGTGTAGACCTTGGGCCTGCAGAGGGTGAACTCGTTGTGATGGTGACATGGATGCAACAGATGAATAGGTGACTGGACCTGGTGTACTTTGAACTAGTCTTCGTGCTTCTGGAAAGCTGATGTCTTGGGTTACCTTCAGACGCTGGACTTCTTTTTCTTGGGCCCATATAGGACAATTGCGGTCAAATACGGGTGTGTCTGGCCACAGTTTGCACACATTGTGGTTGGTGGCATGGCATGGATTGTCTTCTGTGTGAGTGTGGTCTGTCGATGCACATTGTGCACATTTTTTCCTTTCCCCTACATTTCGAACTGACATGTCCAAACTTCTGGCATTTGAAACATCTTTGGGGATTGGGGATGAAAGGCTTTACCTTACATTTTTCGTAACCTATTTCTGTCTTTGTTGGGAGTTGAGTACCAGGAAAACTCAGGATAAGAAGTTGAAGTGGCCTCTTTTTCAGATCTATTCTTTTCACTAGATTTATTCCCTTTTGTTCAGCCATCTTTCCAGTTATTCGTTGGAGCTACGATAGCTCTCTCGAGATATTATTGTGCCTCTTCGGTGGTTCAGTGTTTTATGTGGCTCAGCCAATATACGAATTCCATCTAATATGCTGGTGTTCAAGAGCGTTTCAGTTTGCTGTCTTGTTCTTGTATGTATGAGCACTGAGTCATTTCTCAGCCTCCGGCCACTTTCCACAGGTCCAATAAGGTCTTCCATGAGGTCATGTATGCGTATCATTGACATTGTCTGAAATTCTTCATTGGTCCAGAGATAGTTATGAATCTGGGCCAATGATTGACAAGAGGATTGTTGAATGTCTCCATCAAGTCAGGGGATGGTCGAAAGCGTTTCGCTTCGGTGAAATTCCAGGATGGTTTCCGGTGAAGAATGCATGCCTTGTTGACCGGTGGAGCATGATCCGGGAGGGAATTATCTTTACAAGATGCCATAAGAGTTTTTGCGTTTCATCCCCATGCTCCCCACCCCCACGGAGCCCACAAGGGGAGACTCATTTGGGTAGGGCAGTGCCCAGTACCCTTGTCCCAGGGATACATGGAGGAATATACTCTCAGAAGGGAAGTTCTGCAATATAGCCTCAATCATTATCATAACAACCATGGCAGGGCATATATACGGTTTCTAACCTTCTTTGATTGGCCC